>NWBR01001080.1:53724-71726 GCA_002914575.1 Entamoeba moshkovskii
ACTAAAAGTGATAAAAAGAAATATGGAAATGAAATACCATTTGTTGTTAAGAAATTGGATGAGTACGCATTGCAATATTCGGAAATTAAAGAAATCAAGATACCAGATTCAATAGTTGAAATTGGGGATAGTTGTTTTAATGCGTGTAAATTATTAACATCAATAACAATATCATCAAGATTAACTAAGATTGGTGAATATGCTTTTTATGATTGTAAACAATTACAATCAATAACATTACCAAATGTTTTAACTTCTTTGAATAATGGTTTATTTAAAGATTGTTACAAATTAACAACAATAGAATATTCACCATTTGTTGTTAATTTGGATAACAGTTTATTTTTTAATTCAAATCGATTATCAACAATAACAATACCAACATCAATCACAAGAATTGGTCATAATTGTTTTAGTTATTGTAACTTAACATCAATTACAATTCAAAGTAATGTTATTCATTTTGGAAATTATGCGTTTAGTTATAACATGAATTTAAAAGAAGTAGAATTACCAAATAATATGATGGAATTATCTGATCTTATGTTTTCTAATTGTTATAAAATAACTAAAATGAACATACCTTCATCGATAACTAAAATTGGTGACAAGTGTTTTGAAGGATGTAATAATCATATTATTCCAACAACATTTATATCACAACTTCATCATATTGGAAGTTATTGTTTTAAAAATATCGGAATTAAAGAAATAACATTAAATAAAGAAATAACATTTATTGGGGATTATTCATTTTTAAATAATCCAATTAAATCAGTGATAATTCCATCTTCATTAAGTTGTCTTAATTCTTCATTCAGTCAATGTTCAGAATTAACACATATTGAATTACCTGATTCGATTACTTCTTTCGGTGATTTTACATTTTCAGAATGTATTAATTTAAGAACAATAATACTTCCTAATTCTATTACTAAACTTGGAAATAATTCATTTTACAATTGTTCATCACTTGAATATATTGTAATACCGACTTTAATCAAAGAATTACCTGATCATTGTTTTGAAGAATGTGCAAGTTTAACAAGAATTGAATTACCATCATCTCTTACTGAAATTGATTACTATTGTTTTTATGGATGTATCAAATTGAAAGAAATCAATATCCCAATGAGTGTTGTTGAAATAGGAAAAGAAGCATTTAAAGAATGTTTGGAATTACAATCAATAACTGGAAATATTGATGTTTGCAAGAAATTTAAAAAGAGTTTTGAAAAATACTCCCTTCTTAAATGAACAACAAGAAAAATAATATGAGGGTAATTGAATTAATTTCTGATAAAAACACAATTTTTTTAAAAAAGCAAAACGAAATGGTATACATAACAAAAAATAAAACATTTACAAAGAAAAGAAAATTGTTAAAAAAAACTAAAAAAGAAAATCAAAAAAACTTCAAAAAGAAGAAGGATGGGAATAGCACCATTTTTTAGAACATTAATCAATACAAGTCAAACACTGATTGGAGCAGAATTTAGTATATTACCATTTTTATTTGTAGAAACAGGCATTTTTTATTTTGCAATCGTTATTTTATGTGGAATTAACTCGATTATATCACTGTATTTATATCGAATAGTTCAAGAAAAATGTGGATTATATACAATTACAGATTTATCGCAGTACAGTGGAGGGAGAATTGTTTTACAAATTACAAGAATAATGAAAATTATATATAAAATCATTTTAATTGGAATAATTATTACAATCATATCTACATCAATTGAAACAATGGTTTTAAGAAAAAGTGAGGAACAAAGAAAGGAATGGTGGAAGGGAAATTCTATAATCAAAGTGATTTTGATAACGTTGTTTATTCCAATATTATATTTCATTTCAAATTATAAGACAATGATAAAAATAAGTGAATATTACTCTTACGTATTACCATTGTTGTTTATTGTTGAATTTATTTATTCAATTGGTTCAATTATATTCAATGGAGTCGCAATGAATAACAATATTATAAATAATATTTGGAGTAATGTTGGTCATCATCAAATCTTTCCATCATACTCACTTGTATTATGTATTTTTGCCCCATTTAAAAATAAAAATGAAGAACCAAGTGAATCATCATTGGGCGTAATGGTATCTTATGTCTTTGTTTTATTATTTGCTCTCCTATATGGATTCTTAATTGGAATATCATTGGGCCAATCAACAACAAGCATGCCTTTTTCCTCTTTTATGTTGATTTATTATGATGATCCTTATTTTTACTCATTGGCATTAATTATAAATATCTTTATTGTTATTATATTTTCATTCCAAATCCTATCGTATTTCTCACTTGTTTTAGATGACATCGAATCTTATTTCTTTACTTCCTGGCAACCAAGTAAAAGAAGAAAATTCATTCTTTCAATGGTTATTCTGTCGGTTGTTGGTTTATCTTCTTCTTTATTCTGGCAATGCAACATTCAAATTTCATTAAATGGTTGTATTCCAATTGCCTATTTCGTTCATTTCCTCCCTGCTTCCTTGGCCTTGTTTCTTTCAAAAAATAAAACAACCAAACTTGTGTCCATATTATTAATTGTCTTTGGTGTTTTATTTTCTTCATCTGGAATTTCTTCTTCTTTGATCACCTTTATCCAAAACGCATACGACAACTACTCTCTTTAACTCTTTTTTATTTTTTGTTTTAATTCTTTTAAATTTGAAAAAAAATTCATTTCTTTAAATTTCTTCTGAATCCTTTTTTGACGTCAGTCCACTCTTCTTTCTCTTCTTCTTTCTTATCACCCTTCTTTTCCTCTTCTATGGCCTCTTCTTTGGCCTCTTCTTCTTGTTTTTGTTTCTTTAATTTTTTTATTTGGTGCTGAGAAGGTCCTTTCTTTTCTTCTTCAATGACTTTTGTTTCTTCCTTTACTTCTTCGACGTTTATTGTTTCCACGACTTGTTCAACTTCTTTACTTTCTTGTGACTCATTGACGACTTCTTGTTTTTCATCTCCAATAATTTGATTTTTATTGAGATGATATCTTCTTGTATGCTTTTTGCTTGGTTCTCTCCACTCTCCGTCGGACATGCCTTAAATAGTCTTTTGAGATTGCAGTTTTACTACCTTTTCAACAAATTATTTATTTCTATTTCAATCACGAAACATCAACACAAAAAAGAACTTTTTATTTTGTGTTTTTCCGTTCGACAAAGGTAACACGTGGCAATATGTTCTATTTTTACACGACTAAATCTCCAAAATCGTCTGTTTCTAATCGATGCAAACAAAATCAAGCCAAAACGAAATGGACACTGTGAGTGAAAAACTTGGGAAATACTTGTTAATGGGGTGGACAATGCTTGGTAGTTCTTGCGTTGATCATCCAACCGTTCCATTGATGAGAGAAAGGGGCGGAAACAAATGTATTTGTGTGTTATGTGATGACAAATATTATATTGAGGACGGACAACATTTATTAATGTATTTGGAGAAACCCCAAGACAAAGGGGTCTCTCAAAATCTAGAAAAGAAACCCGAAGTAAACGCAGAAAACGTCGAAGAAAAGAAAGCGTGTGTTGCCAACCCAGAAAAGAAGTTTTGTCAATCCGCTGAATATGTCACCGAGAGTGATGAAGATGATGGAGATGAAAAAGAACTTGCTTTATTGGCTGCGATCGAAAGTCAGAGAGAACACCAAAAAGGTAGGGGATTGAAAAAAGAGTCAATGGAGGCAATTCCATTAATCAAAGAAGAAAACATCAAAACACCACCAAAGCGTACTTTTTCACAATCTTCTGTAAAAAAATCCAAGGATATTCGAATTTCCATATTAGAAAGTAAAATTGATGATTTGATAAGAGAAATTGAACGTGCTGACCCATCAAATGCCGAACAAATCTCAGTTTTATCAATTGCAATCAAAAATTTGAAGGACGCTATCGCCTCCCTCTAAAAATAACGAGAGTGTGAAGCAAAAAATTATGAATTAAATTTTTAAGCAACTGTAATTTGGTTTGAATCCCCAATTGTGTAGTATTGATTCACAATGAACCCAACACAATTGTCATTAGAAAAAGCTCTGCAAAAGATCAATCCATTTTCCTGTCCCTTTTTAATGTGGATTGTATTGTCAACCATTCCAGTAGTTTTGGAATAACTTAGATATTTTCTTCCCATTTTGCCGTCAACCATATAAATTCCAACCCATGACACTTTTTCTATTGGGCCTTCCATTAAAACAATTTCATATTCATTTGATGTTTGAGATAATACCAGTTTGACTGGATTGATATTTATGTCTTGTACATCGATAATTGTTGAATTGTCCAAAATGTGGTATTGGAGTTTATACATACCAATTGGTAATTCCAATTTCCAAACAAAAGAGACGCTTAATCCAATTTCTCTTTGTGATTTAATTAAATTATCGTCATAAACATCAACTATTCTTAAATAACTCTTTTTATATCTGCAATCCTTTTTAAATGATGCCATAATCACACATTCATTTCCATCAATAGAAACATTAACTTCGGGTTTTTCTTCAACACATCGACTTGAAACATTTTCCTCAACAACTTTTGGAACTTCATTTTCGTCTTTGTTTGCAATTTCTCGGACTTTTCCAATAATGTTACAGTTAACCATTTCATTAATTCCTTCATAAATATCTTTTGGCAAACTTTCTATTCTTTCTTCTCTTTCTTGTGGACTTAATTTTTTTAATTTCTCTTCTATCATACGATACTTACTTGCTTCTTCTTCGTTAACAAAAGGAATATTATCTTGTTTTCCGATAATTAAAACCTCTTCTTTTTTTGGTTCTTCTTTTACTTCTTCTTTTGTTTCTTCTTTTATTTCTTCTTTTATTTCTTCTTTTACTTCTTCTTTTACTTCTTCTTTTACTTCTTCTTTTGGAACTATTTCCTTCACCTCTTGTTTAATTTCGATTATTTTTTTTGGTTCTTCAATAACTTTGGTTTCTTCTTTTGGCTTTTCTTTAACTTCTTCGACTGGTTTTATTTCCTTTAAATCTTCTTTTACAGCAATCGGTTTTATTTCTTCTTTTGGTTTTATTTCTTCTTTTGGTTTTATTTCTTCTTTTGGTTTAACTTCTCCGATTGGTTTATTTTCTTTTATTTCAACTATTGGTTTATTTTCAACAACTATCTTTTTTGGGGGAGGAACTCTTGGTTTATTTTTTTTTTCTTTTTCACTTGCGAATTGTAATAAACCAAGGAGTGCTTTGTCTAAATTCCTTCCACACATTTGATAAATCCTCTCAACATCACCAACCACAATTTGTGGGAACATTTCAGTTAACTGATAGACATCACTGTTGTATTGCCCAAGCAACATTTGTCTTTCTTCATATGACAGCGATTTTAAAGTGGTATTTGTTAATTTCAGTCTTGGCTCCAATGGATTTGACATGACAATGATTTTTTAAGATCTTAGGCATCCTTTTGATTTTTCTATCGATGAGGTTTTCTTTTGTCTTTTAAAAAATGAGTTTCTTCTTTGATTTTATTATTCAATTTATGGTTTTTTTTTTTTGGATTAGTGGTTTATGGTTTTTGAATGATGTCTAATGAAAAACACAATTTGCGGTCATAAAACACAATTCAAAGACCAAAAATAAAAAGGTTTTAGCGGATTTTAGAAACAGAGGAAAAGGGCAGTATCACAAGTAAGAATTAAAGATCTACATAAAACTAAATGAACGTCAGAGGAGATGGTGGTATTCTAAACGAATGCAAAAGGAAACAAAAATATTTGAGTGGGTTAAGAACTAAAAGGAGAGAACATTTGTTACAAAATAAACGGATCATGGAGGATGATGGGAAAGATGAGTTTGATGAAATCGATAATTATTATGATTTTTTGAATGAATGCAAAAATGTATTGAAAAATGAACAAGAAAGCAACCAAAACAAAATTAAAGTCACAATTAAATTAAGAAAGCTTATCGGAAGAAAGGAATATATCCCAATCCAAGAAATGATGGATTGCAATATATTCTCGGCCCTGCTGCAACTCGCAATTTCAAACAAAGACGAAAATGTTCAATATCAAATTGCCTGGGTTTTTACAAATATTGCAATACCCTTAGATGTTCCAACGTGCGATTTGTTTATAAAACTTGGAACAATGAAGGTACTATTATCTTGTGGGTTATCTGCAACACATATAAAAGTTGCAACACAATTTTTGTGGGCGTCAACAAACTTTATTGTTGATAATGAGAACGGCAAAAAGGAGGCATTGGATAATGGAATCATATTGTTAATAACCAGAGTAATGTCAAATGCATGCGCCGATGTAGTTCCTTATTGGGCATTATCAACTTTATTAAGAGGAAAGGAGTATATTAATGATGATATCATACATACATTTATTCAATTCATCGCATATGGACTTTCTATTACTGAGGAACCAATAGTGATGTATTGCCTCCATTGTGTTTATTACATAAGTAGAAGGCGGGATGGGTTATTGAGGCTATTGGAATCTTCAATATTGATACGATGCTTTTATTTATCGTCATCCCCCAATGATTCAATAAAAAAAGCTTCTTTTAAATTTATTCAATCCATATCAGCACTAACAGACCCTGATTTTCTGCGGTTATTTGATGTAACAAATATTTTACCATACTTCATAGATGTATTGACAACTTCTCCCATCTCGTGGTATCACCGAATCATTTTATTCATATTTGGTAATTTGGCGCTTACAAATGACAAGTACATTGACTTATTCATCGACAGCGGTGTTTATTATAACGTTATACAATTTGTTTTTAATTCGAATCTTCCTGAAGAATCATTGTTGAGAAAAGAAAGTTTAATGTTTATATTTGCTACAGCACAACAAAATTACCAACCACTACTCGACCATCTTGTTCAACATGACTCTATCATAACAATATTTAAAAAAATTCAATGGACTGATTGGGAGTTAGTTTCGAATGCGATTAGTGCCGCCCATATCCTTATTAATGCTGACATTGGAAGTTATAATTTTGTTGAACAGTTTAAAGAAATTGGATTTGACAGAAAATTGGAGGAATTGGTTCATGATTGTGATAATGAAGATTTAACTGACCGGGGAAGTACGCTGTTGTTGAATTATTTCAATGCTGAAGAATCATATGGTGATATTTCTCTTTAATTTAACCTGATTTTTTTAAGACGAGTCAATATTTTAAATTACAACACGGGAAATGGCCCAAACAAAACGAGAGAATTTGGCGTTCTTTTGAAAGAAAAAATAAAAAGTGAAGAGAAAAAACTATAAAAAAAGGAAACTAAAAAATAAAGAATGCAAAGAGGAAGAGAAAAAGGAGGAAAGAAATTATCAAAAAAAGAAAAAGATGCAATTGAAAAAGAAAAGGAAGAAGAGGCAAGACGAAAGAAAGAAGAAAAAGAAAGGAAACGAGAAGAAAAGTTACTTGGAATTAAACCACAAAAAAGTGATAAAAAAGAGGAAAAGAAAGAGGAAATCAATATTGAAGAAGATGAAATTGAACAGAAAGCAAATAAAAAAACGAAAGGAAGTAAAAAAGTGAAAGAACAAAAAAGAAATGAAAAGAAATTAACGAAATTAAAAAAAGAAGAAGAAAATAATCAGGAAGAAATTCGTCATATCGTTAAACCAGATGATTTAACTAATAATGATTTGATTTCTTCTGATGAATCTTCGGTCATCAAAAAAGAAGATATTCATGAATCAAATGCATTGGAAGAATTTGATGAAATTGAAGAAAATGTACCGAAAGAAAAAAAGAACATCAAAAATAAAGTTATTGAAATTGAAGTTAAAGAAAAAACTGGTAAAATTACCTTAAAAGGTTTACCAAAGGAAATTAGAAAGAAAAACATTGTTGATGATGAACAAAAATTAAATTTATTAAAACAATACTTTGAACAATGGAATGAAAAAACGGATTTAAATCATTTTCCTTTTTATCATTTAAGTGCTGCTGATTCTAAAGATTTGCAACTTATTTTAAATCAAATTAATGGTCCTAAAACGAAGGCATTTTTAAATCAATACAAAATTAGTTCTTCTTACTCAATTGGTCAATTATGTTATATTGAGGCTTTATCAATTTCAACTGAAACAATAAAATTTACTGATGAAGATATTGATATTCATTTAATTAAATTTTATATTCAATATGATTGTTATAAAATATATTCATTATTATTAATCCATCAATCTTCTGTTTCGAAATTTGATTTTACAACACATACGGAAATTATTAAATCTTTATTAAGCGCAATTAGAAAGACAAAATCCCCCCAAGCCGTTTCCTTGAAAGCATTCCAATCTGCTTTAAACTTTAAATTAAATAATAATGTTTTGAAAGATTTATATCAAGAACTAATTGAAATTCCCAATTTATTAAATGGCAAAGTCCCAGCAAAAATATTTGAATTTGGGCTAAATAAATCACCTGAACTTGCTGCTCAAATGCTCGCCATTGATCCATTGGCTTTCCGTTGTTGGGATGACTTTTTAATAAAAAATATTCATCACTCAGAACAATTATTGCAAATTGTCAGATCTTATCAAACCGAAGAATTAAAATTGTTTTGTACAAGAACAATCGATGTTCATTCTCAAACACCATCTCTTTCGCATTTTGTTAAAACTTGTTCGGCAATAGTAAATCCATTGAATATTTGGAAAGTTGTTGGAATTTCTGTTGCGTTGGTGGTATGTGTTATTTCAATTTCTTACTTCTCTTTCTTTTCTAACTCATCTTAATTGAACCAAAATGAGTAATTGATTATTTTTGGTGATACTTCGAGTCTAATTTGAAATGGTTTATAATAAAAATGAATCAATTAATCACTGCAAGTTTCATGGGCGTATTGTCCCTCATTTACTACAACAAAGGAATCTGTAGGAGTAATTTGGTGATGGCATTTACAACAAACAGTTCTCCTATCGATAACTTCATATCTTTTGTTCGAATTTGTTGTTAGTCCTTTCACTGCGTTTGAATAAATTGATAAATAAAAGAACTTTCTTGCGCTTGAGTAAATTGCTGGAAGTAATGTTTGCAAATCCTCAAATCCTTCAACCCTATCAAGCATCTTATTAAACATGCAATTTTCAATATCAATGTTTAACTCAAAGGTATCGAAATCAACACCCAACCATTTTAAGTCGTTTTCAGTAAATTTCAGAGGAATAATTGGATAAAATCTGCTGTACAATTCCAACGCAAAAGAAATTGGGAATGGATTTTCAAATGACCTGTCTTCTTTTTCAAGGAGTAAATGAATTAAGAACGCCAACAAAGCAGATGTGTTTGTATTTAAATTCATTTGACAGACACAATACATAATAGTTTCCGCTCCAACCTGATTTGGATGGATTTTATTGAAGGGACGATAGTTCTGTCTAATCAAACGAATCATTTTGGCAATACTTCCGGATGTTCTATCAAAATTGAAAGTATGGTCGAATTGTCTTATAAAAGTATCCAATTCATTAAACGATTCTTCAACAAAATTAATAGAATATTCGTTCTTCATTTGTTTGAAATGTTCTAATAATCCCTTATATTTACAATTGGTGTGTTGAATTCTACATCTTAATCTCCATGGTAAATTTTCATAATCCCTCGCGATGTGTTTTTGTAACATTGGATTATTACCCATTTGATCTATTAATTTGGAAGTTACTTCTAAACGATCGCTCGTTGCTATTTTCAAATATTCCAAATAACAATCAGTCAATAAAACCCCTTCTACTTTTTGTTTCTTTTCCAAATATCCAATAACTCCTTCTAAAATACTTTGTCTGTCGGCATCTCCTTCAAACAATTTCAATTCTTCTTTGATTCGATCCTCACCTCCCTCAATGGGTAACTCACGTGGATCAGCCAAATCCCATATGAATCTAATAACAGCCCCAGGAAGATGTTCATTGACAACTTGTTTATGTAAATCCAAATAAACTGCCTTTGGGTTGGATGATGAAAATACATTCATTGCAATCTCTGCAAATAAATTATTGAGTTGAACCAATGGGACATATTCATCTCTGATTATGTTTTGAATATTTAATGAATACAACAAAGGTAATAATGATTCATTTGTAACGCTTTGAATAAATTTCTTTTGATTATAAAGGGTTAACATAAATTTAACTATTTGATTAAATGAATCGTTATATATTTCGTCTAAAACATTTTCTTTTCCTTTCAATTCTTTACAAACTGCCAATAACATTGGCATTATTTCTTTTCCTTGAATTTGTGCAATAATAACCCTTACTTTATAATACAATGGACTAATACTATCATATCTAATATGGTCAACAATATCAGAATATTTATTGACAATTTCAATAAAGTTTTTAATATATTCTTCACTTAATTGTGTTTCATTAATTGCGGCATAATTGATATGAGAAGTAAATTTCTCAATAAATATTTTTGCTAATTCTTCTGTTTCTCCTTGTTCTTTATAACACATTAAACAATATAAACAACTCAATCTCGTTCGTAATTCATTCTTTTCCTTTTCATTATTTAAATTAAATTCCCAACCTTCAATTACTGAGCAAATTTCCTGAATACTCATTAATTTATTTTCTTTTCCAAATATTAAATATAATTCATCTTGTAACTTTAAGTTATTTTCTTCGACAAAACCTTTTCCACCATTTTCTTCAATTTTTTCTTCAATTAATTCTTCAACTTTTTTGAATATTTTATTTCTGTCAATTCCTTCTTTCTTTTTTAATATCCTAATAATCGCACCTCGTTTTTCAATATAACTTATATTATTAATATTAAATACTCCATCAATATGGTTTTGAGAAATATAATATTCTACTAATAATTTTTTATTAACACTGTTGTTTCCTTCTAATATCTTTAATATTACCGTTTTAATTAAATATTTTGTATCCTTCAGCAATTCAACCATTTCTTTTGAAGTTGGAGATAAATAATAAACAATTACAACTAATGATGTATAAAAGATTTCTCTTTCCTCACAATTGTCACTATAATCCCCATTTTCACCAACAATTTGAGAT
This sequence comes from Entamoeba moshkovskii, assembly GCA_002914575.1. NCBI lineage: Eukaryota > Evosea > Mastigamoebida > Endamoebidae > Entamoeba > Entamoeba moshkovskii. The sequence goes on from NWBR01001080.1 coordinate 64,757, forward strand.
TTTACTGCCATCAAATATGTTACAACAGTTTGAATTATTTCTTTGGCGGAATGACCTTCACTGTCAAATAAATTAGTTAAGGGAACTGTTTTCCCATCTTTTAAAGCAGCATTTCTTTCTTTAATGACTTCTTCCAAAGCATCCTGAAGATTTTTAACTAATTGACCAGGGAAAGTCTTAACCATATCTTTTTTCCAATTATCAATTGAAATACTAAACCAATCTTGGAATAATTCATGTAAATCCGTAATGAAATCATGGAATAAAAACAATTCCAAAAACACTAATACATTTTTGGGACTTATTTTACCCATTTTAAAATCATTCAATATTGTAATCGTATTTTCTATTGTTCTACTTTGTTCATTTTTATAAAAATCTATTATTTTATTCATTACTCCTAATGTATATGCACAACATTTAAATTGTTCGGAATGTTCATCAGCATTATTTCCTAATAAAGTAATAAATTCAATTGCACTTTGGTAATGACCATTTTGAATGGCGGATTCATACCATTTTGGATTTGGAGTGAAATAAATTAATTGTTTATTAATGCCACTAATAAACACAGGAACTGCTTCATGCATATAACTTCCTTTAAAATATTCTGGTCTTCTAAAATCAACAGAAGGAGGAGAAGTATGAGTCATTGGTTCCAATCGATAAGTAACATAAAATTTATTATGGGCGAATTCTTGCATAAAAAATATAAAGGGAGACATTTTACTGATTGTAATAACTGGATAATCATTTGGAATTAAATTTACAGAATGTTCATCCACAGAATAAACACAGGTGCCTGTATGAACTAAAATTTGATTTAATTGCAATTCAAGGAATCTTGGTTTACCTTTAAATATATTAATTGATTTATCACATACAATTTCTGATTTGGTAAAGAAAGAAATAATTTGTATTTTATTACTATAAACTAAAACCAAGTTTTGATTCGCAAAACCACATCCAACAATTTTATCTTCGGCGTTCCATACCTTTGTTTCTTTATAAAAAATTCCATCTGTTTTTGATTCAATTAAAGTAATTGATGATTTCTTTTTGGTGTCAACAGCAGCAATAAATACTACACCTTTATGAACAAAAGTACTGAAACATTCAAAAGGACCATTATTCTTTATTTGTTTTGTTGTAATTCTTTTAAATACTTCATTCGAAGCTTTTTTATTTAGGTCAATTTGAAAAGATTCTATCTTATTACTAATCAAACATATTAACAAATGCATTTGTTGATTATACCACATTTGTTCAATACTACCACTAAACGAATATTGATGTAATACCGTCAATTTGGTTTTATCTATTAGGATCGCCGTCATCATCCCTTTCTTTCCAAATAATAAGATATTGTTTTGTAACTCACAAGAACAAGTGGATGTACTCAGAGAGTTGATTGTTTCACTGGGTTGTTCTATTTTAATCACTTGAAGAGGATCATTTCTTTCGTCGCCCATTTCCTTTTCTTTTCGAAATTTCTTTTGTTTTTTAGTTCACTTTTTTTCAAGTTTTCATTTTTTGTTTTTTTTATGACTTGAATTAAGGTGCACTTGAATTATGTTTGAAAAGATCTTTTCCAGATCGCTTCTTTAAAATAACAAAAATCTAAAAGGGGAAATGAAAACAAACGTTGTTTTTAAAAAAAATAAAACGAAAGGAAAAGGCTTTAATTAGAGTTGAAATTTGGAAAGATTTGAGTAAAGGAGATTTGAAATTGAAACTCAAAAATCAGATAGACATGACTGAAGCCGAACCTGTTCCCCAGGAAGATTTTACAATGAAATCCACAAATGAAGTGAAAGAGATGGACGATCTCACATCAACAATGCTCACGGTTTGTTATTTTTAATTAAATAGTCCCAACTCTTCTGTTCGTACAAAAACATTTAACTTAAAAACATTTCCAAATGGAGCATTATAAAACTGACTTCGAAGCATCTTTCTACCATCCTTCCGACTTATAAACAGCTTATTGAATGTTGTGAAGCATATTCCAAAGCACAGATTGCCCTCTCTGGATGCGCCACAAATATTGCAAATACATTAAAAGCGATGTCGGTTACCATGGACGGTTGTACTTTAATTAATACAGCACTCCAAAGTGTTGCAGGGATGTTAGAAGCCGAATCCAATTCCATGAACCAAACCAATAAAATATTTGTTGATAACACCATAAGAATATATAGAGGAGAAGTTGCCGAAATGCCAAAGAAGATAAAAGACACAAAAGAAATGATAAAAACTGAAAGAAAGAAAAATGAAGACACAAAAGAAAAAGCGACAAAAAGAGCGAAAAATATGAAGAAAGGAGATGACCTAAAGGAGTTGATGGAAAATATTAACGAAGCTGAAAAAACTGTTCAAAAGGGCATAGTCAAAGGATTAACAGAATCTACTAACTTAATGTGTGAAATGTATTGCCAATTAGTTACTGGAATGTTTGTTTTCTTGGAAGACGAACAAAATTCTTCATCATTAAATGCGATGTTCTTAGAAAAGAACACCCCAAAGATCAAAAAATTATCAAAACCCAAAAATGTTTGGCCAAGAAGAGTTAAAGACTTAATTGTCAATAAAAAACAAATCTTAATTAACACTAAATGGATGTCTGAAGATTTAAAACAAATTCTTAAGGACGCTGGTGTTAAAAGACGTGATTTGGCTGATCCTGATACTGTCCAAATGCTTTTTGGTATTATTACTCAACAAGTGGAAGCTGGAAATATTCCTCCTGAAATTTTGGGTGAATTACAACGCAAAGATAATACCCCTCAAGTCCATGAAATTTCTTTGGGTAATTCAGATGTAATTGCTCCTCCAATCCCTCCTTCACCAAGAGGAACTGCGCCAAGACCTCAACAATCGGCTCCTCAAAGACCTTCTGGAAGTGCACCAAGACCCTCTGCCCCAAAAAGAAAGGATTCTTCTCCTCTTGCTGTTGGCGCACCCCCACCTCCTCCACCTAGAGGAGGTCCTGCTGGTAGAGGTGTACCACCCCCACCCCCACCTCCTCCTGGGTTTGATACTGATTCTGCTGATGCACCACCCCCACCTCCTCCCCCAAGAGGAGCTGCTCAAGGTTCTTCTCCTGCGGCCCCTTCATTTTTGGATCAAATTCAAAAGGGTGCTCAATTAAAGAAATCTGACATATCTGCCCCAAGACAATCTGTTGCAAACCTTAACACAACTCAAAAAGTTGACCTTACCAGTTTACTTGCGAGTGCAATGCAAAAAAGAAGAGAAGATATTGCCGATGAAGAAGATGAAGACATTGAAGATGATAGTGATGAATGGGATGACTAATCAATTATAAAACTCAACCATGACTAAGTAATTCCATTCTTTATATTTTGGTTTTTCAAAAAAGGATTAAAATTGATTACGACACCTTTTGACAGAACTACTTTTTTATCATTACTTCTTGTCAATGAAGGATAAATAAATGGTTTCATCACCACCAAACCTCTCTTGCAACAAAAATATGGATAGAATTTGACGAAAAATGAATATGTAAACATGTTTTTCAAAGAAAGTTTCCATTGAAGTACTGAGGAATGCCCAATTTCCATTATTTATTTAAAATCGATTTGAATTTTTGAATTTAAAAAAAATTCATATAAAAATCTTGGAAAATCAAAAGAAAATGAGAAGACAAGTAGACTCCTATTCAATGTTAATATGTTCCAAATATGTTAACAGTATTTCGGATATGATTAATATCACATTTGTTAATTCGAAATTCAGAGAAAATATTGACAAATTCCATTTTAATCCATTTAAAATTAATCAGAAATCAAGAAAGTATTTTATTAATTTACAAACTCAATGGTTATTTGATAAAGACGATGAGATATTTTCAGATGGTGATATTAGTGGTTATTATGTGTATTATGAAATATCATATGATGATTATTTAACAATGAAAGACAAATATCAAAATATCAAATTTAGAAGAATTATTTACACTAAAAATGATAAAGAACAATATGGAGATGAAATACCATTTGTTGTTAATAAATTAGATAATGAAATTTTTCAATATTTAGAAATTGAAGAAATCAAGATACCAGATTCAATTGTTGAAATTGGGGATAGTTGTTTTAAATATTGTAAATCATTAACATCAATTACAATATCATCAAGATTAACTAAGATTGGTGATTTTGTGTTTTCATATTGTTACCATTTACCATCAATAACATTACCAAGTGTTTTAACTTCTTTAAACAAAAGTTCATTAACATACTGCAATGAATTAACGAGAATAGAATATTCACCATTTGTTGTTAATTTGGATGATGAATTATTTTATGAAAATGGATTATCAACAATAACAATACCAACATCAATTACAAGAATTGGTGATTATTGTTTTAGTTATTGTAACTTAACATCATTAACAATTCCAAGAAATGTTATTCATTTTGGAAAAGACGCATTTAGTTATAATACACAATTAAAAGAAGTAGAATTACCAAATAATATGATGGAATTATCTGATTTTATGTTTTCTAATTGTGAAAATATAACTAAAATGAACCTACCTTCATCTTTAACTAAAATTGGCGATGGTTGTTTCCACAATTGCAATAACCTTACAATTCCAACAACACTTATATCACAACTTCATGATATTGGAAGTTACAGTTTTAATAATAACACAATAAATGAAATCACATTAAATAAAGAAATAACATTTATTGGGGATTATTCACTTTCATACAATCCAATTAAATCAGTGATTATTCCATCTTTATTAAGTTGTCTTAATTCTTCATTTAGTTATTGTTCAGAATTAACGCATATTGAAATACCTGATTCTATTGTTTCTCTTGGAAATTATACATTTGCGAATTGTATTAATTTAAGAACAATAATACTTCCTAAATCTATTACTAAACTTGGAAATAATTCATTTTACAATTGTTCATCACTTGAATATATTGTAATACCGATTTTAATCAAGGAATTACCTGATTCTTGTTTCAGTTATTGTAGCAGTTTATCAAGAATTGAATTACCTTCTTCTCTTTCTAAAATTGGTGATAATTGCTTTAATCAAAGTATTAAATTGAAAGAAATCAATATACCAATGAGTGTTGTTAAAATAGGAAAAGAAGCATTTCAAAATTGTTCTGAATTGAAATCAATAACTGGAAATATTGATGTTTGCATGAAATTTAAAAAGAGTTTTAAATTTACTCCTTTTCTTAAATGAACAACAAACCCACCAATGAAATAATTGAATTTAACTTATCAAAAATACATTATGCTCTTTTAATTTCTTCTTCTTTCATTTAGAGTATCTTTAACTTTTTCAACTTTTATAATTTTAATGTTCAGGAAGGAGAAAAAAGTTAGAATTTTCAGAAGATTTTTAAAATGGTTTTTTACTTTAAAATTTCTTCGAAAGTAAAAAAGAGTAATTAAAAAATGTGTTTCGCCTCTTACCCAGAATGACACTTCATTTTTCTCTGCCACCAAAAAAATTCACATCAAGCCAAGTTGTTTTTCAGAAAATTACTTTTTGGTTTTTGCGATATTTTAACATTTAAAATGAAATTAAATTAATTGAATGGTTGTGATTCGAATTGGTGAGAGTATTTCTGGATATATTTTTTTGTTATGACCATATGTTTTTGATTTAAGTTTGCAACAAGATTGATTTTTCTTGTTTTCTTTAAAAATACAAATATCTTTACATCCAATTAAACCATAATATCCATATCCAATCCCAAACAAACCATTTTCTGATTGTTTATACAAATAAAATGCTCGTTCCGATTGTGTAATATCAAATTTCAACATTTCATTTGATTTTAATGAAAATACAAATGATTTTGAATCATTTATCCAATCACATTTATCAATTTTAGCATTAATATAACCCCCAAATTTATTATTATCATCATCTTCAATTAAAAATATCAAATTACTTTTATTTATTATTTTTTGATCAAATACAGATGTTTCTTCTTTCCAATCATCAACATTTGAATCAAATACGATATTTCCTATTTTCATTCCACTCCATTCTTCAAATTGTTTCATTTCATCCAAATCAATTATGTTTTTTCTTTCAAGAATTCCTTTATGATCAATATTGTTTTTCCAATATTTACAATCATTTCCTTTTTCTTCTTCTTTTAAATATCTTTGACGATCAACATAATACCAAATACATTCTTTAAATATTCTTCCATCATTAAATACTTGATCTTTTTTATCATACAAATGTAATGTTTCTAAATTAGGAAAGAACTTTCTTGAAGTATCTTTTAAAGGAATTGGATTAAAATGAAATCTTTCCATATTTCCTTCAAATCTTTTGACAGCAATTTCCAAATTAATAAAATCATCAATCCTTTCAAAATATTTTGATGCTATCATTATTGAATAATTATCCATTCTCTTATTCATCTCTTGTAACTTTAATTTAATGATTTTCAGTTTCAACCAATCTCATTTTTTTTTTCAAATAATTGAGATTGATTTTTATTTTTAACCTTAATTATTTTTTTTTTAAAAAATATTAAAAAGTTGAGTTGAAAAGTTGATTTTATTATTATTCCTTTGAATCCAAATCATCATAATCGTCGTCTTCATCGCAATCATAATCGTCTTCATCTGAACTAAGGCCTTCTGAAATCTCAATACCATCACTGTCATCTTCAATTTCCACTTCATCAATAAACTTACATGGTATTAAAGAATTATCTTTCAATTTGAAACACTTACAGAAACAATGATCATCAAATAGAATATCGTTTGGTATTTCTATTGTTTCCAAATTAACACATCCATCAAAACAACAATATGGTATTCTTTTGATTGTTGTTGGAATACTTACTTTGTTCAATTCTTTGCAATCTTTAAAACTGAATTGTCCAATTTCATGAATATGATTTGGGATTGTTATTTCTTTTATGTTCTTATTTCTAAAACAACACTCATC
>NWBR01001085.1:0-13509 GCA_002914575.1 Entamoeba moshkovskii
AACAAGAAATGGAATATCAAAAAGCACTTCAAGAAGCCAAACAACAAGAAGAAAAAGAAAAACAAGAGAAAGAAGAATTAGAAAGAATTGAAAAGGAGAAACAAAGACAAATTGAACAACAAATGAAAGAAGAAATTGCACAACAAAAAGAAAAAGAAAGAATTATAAGAGATATGGAAGAAAAGAGAATTGTATTTGAAAAAGAAGAAGAACCAACAGGGAATGGAACATGTGTGATTAGTGTACGATTTCCAAATGGTAAAAAAATACAAAGAAGATTTAGAAAGGAAGAAAAGGTACAAAGATTATATGACTTTGTTGATGCCAATCAAAGTGCAACAAGAAATTATTCGTTAGTTCGTTTAGTTCCAAAGAAAAGATATGATAATAAGACTTTAACATTTGAAGAAGAAAAATTAACGCCATCTGCAATGCTTGTTGTTGAATTAAATTGAAAGAAATTTCTTTAAATTAAAATTAAAAGTTCATCAGTTTTTCTTATAATAATATGGAGGAACAAATCGGAATTACTTAAATTTAATGCCAACCATAATAATGGAGATTCAAGTGGAATTGTAATTCCTTGAATTATTATTGATAACTCTTTGCATTGTTCAATTGATTTACTTTTTAATAATTGAAGTGTAGGTGGATCATTTTCATTGATTTCTCTTTCTTTCATAAAATATTCAATTCCTTCAAGTAATGTTGTTAAATGATTGTCAGTAATCGAAGGAATAGAATCTGTAAATCTTCTTTGTGTTCCGAAATACCAATGGATTGGGATGTTTTGCCAAATTTCACCAGTAATAGTAATTGGATTATATAATCTTTCATATTCCTCTAATTTATTTTGTGAATGACCTTCCCATAATGGAGAAATTAATTCAACTTCCAATTGTCTGATTTGTTGAACCGATCCAAATCTCAAATAAACACTTTCTTTTAATTGTTGGATATGGTAATTCTTTAAAGTTTCTTCATTTTCGTATGGTTGGAAGTTTGTTTGATTTTGATTAATTCCAATAGTAACTTCCATCGGTAAACTGCCATTATGAATTGAATCAAATAATACTCCGATAGGAAGATACCATTTAACGTTTTGTTCATTGATTGAATACGTGATTGAGGCAAACGATTGTTCAGTTTCCAGAATGAAATCATTTAAAGAGTTTTTCAATAAAATTGGTAAATATTCATTTCTTGAAGCATTAAATAATGTGAACTTTTCTTCATTTTTAAATGGTATTCTTACAATTATTGGAATTGTCCCTTCTACATTTTTTCTTTTTACTGCCAAATCTAAAAGAGAGTTATAATCGGTTGCTTGCATCGTTCTTTTTATTAAAAACTAAACTTTTTTGAGTTTCTTTTTCTTTTTTAGTTTTCTTTTAAACAAAATGAATAACATTTTATGTTTTTTTAGATATTGTTTTTATTTGATTTAAATTAATTGAATGACTGTGATTCTTGTTGGTGTGAAATTGTATTTTCCGCAAAGTGCATTTTCTATTCCATTGTAATTAAATGATAATTGATCGCAAAAAGAATCATTTTTTTTTCTTTTTTAGAGAGACAAATATCAAATCCACCACCCATTGCAAATAAACAAAAATGTTTCTGGTCATGCAAATAAAAAGATTTTTTTGATTGCAGCATATCGAATTTCAACATTCCCTTTAATCTCCCATTTGATTTCAAAGAAAATATAAATGATTTTGGATCATTTAACCAATCATATTTATCGACTCTAGCATTAATCTAGCATTAATGTAACCTCCAAATAAATTACCATCTTCATCTTCAATTAGAAATATCAAGTTACTTTTATTTAACACTATTTGATCGAACACAGAAGTGTTTATATTCCATTCATGAACATCTGAATCAAATATGATATTTCCCACTTTCATTTGCGTCCATTTTTCAATTTGTTTTATTGGATTTTCATTTGATGGTTGTTGTTTCGAATTAGAAGGACCCATTCCAAATTTTACAGCTTTCTTTTTAGTTGTTATGTATTTTGGCATTGGGTTGCATTGCCCATTTGTTATCAAAAATAATTAAAGCATTAAAAATCATTCAATAAATGGCCTTTTCTTTGGTTCAACTACTTCTTCTTTGATTCTTCCCATATTTTCTAAATCCATTACGATGTCGGGTAATTTTTGTTTCATGAAATTGATTTGTTCTGTTTTTGTTTTACAATTCAAAAATTCTGAACTGTTTAGTATTTCCTTAACTGCCCCTCGATAGAAAGGATCAATCATTTTTATAAAAAAACAAGTTAATGGGGGATCATGCAAGGTGGGTCTATTCTGAATCAAAATATTAAAGTTTTGTTCATACTGGGTTGCCAAATACCCAATTTCACACTTCAAACTATGTAATGTTAATGGGCGGAATCCATCATAAAACCTTGAATAGTAATAAGCATTTGCAATATTGTTATCACAATCTAAAATATTGTTCAACTCATCAATCAATAGTTTTTTTCCATCAAACCCAATTCTTTCATTTGTTTTTAACAATTGTTTGTTATTCAAAATAATATTATTTGTGATAGAATCAAATAAAGAACCTAATGGAGTAAACTCCCACATATCATCATCAATATACACTATTGAAATATTATGTTTTGAAAAATCTTCCATTAAGGAGTCACCTTTAATGAAACGTTCAAAAAACTGAGGAAGAACCAACAAAGTTGTATTTGAATATTTATAGGCTTTCCTTCTCTTGTCAACATAAGAAATAAATGAACTTCTTAAGTAATTAATAATTGCTTCCCTCGAAACGAAATCATTTCCACAGTCATACCACACATCGGGGTATTGTTTCTTCATTTCTTGTTCCATAATTTCATTGCCAACACAACATAAGTATGGTAAAAGATCTTCATTTCCTGATATACAAACACCGATAGTTGAATTCATTGTTTCCCTTCCAACAATTTGGGCATTATCATAGTTATCATTAATTGAAACAATAACTTCTTCATCATTTCCAGTAAACAATCTAAAATCGAATAAATCAAAAGTGAAAACCCATTCCCTTTGAACGTTTTCGAGTTTATAAAATTTATCATAAATAATATTAATCTTCAGTTTATCGAATGTTATTTGAATTGGTTCTTTTCTAACTTTTTTGGGTCCATATCCAATTTTTAATAATGGTTGTTCAATTTCTTTAATGTTTTGATCAACATCGCAATAATCTTTCAATATGAATTTAATTGTATTTAAAGTTATTGCTTTTTTATCAAAACGTAGCTTTGATAGAATTGAATAAAATTGTTTATGTGCCTCTTTGCTCATTTTAAACACCATCAATTCTTTGACATCTTCACTTCCAACAGAATTGGTGTTTGAAACCACCTTTCTCTGATTAAGAATTTCGTTGACAATTTCGTTGACGATTTGGGCTGTAGTAATTTTGTCAATGTTAATTTTGTTATTACGAAAATGGTTGATTATTCCATAAATCTTTTGAGTTGAACGATTACATTCTTTTTGTAAATGTTCTTCAATGAAATAAAAGTTTATTCTATCCAATTTTAATCCTTCCAATAATTCTTTATATGAAATTGGCAGAACAATAGTTCCAACTAAAATCGGATTATTTCTTTGGTTTAGTCTTCTTGTAATCTCTGGAATAACACAATTTTGAAGCCAATTTCTAAAATCCTTTTTTGTGAAATGTCCAACATTTTCTTTCGATGAATTTTCTTTGGAACTTTGGTGTATTTCCTTTAAAAATGGCTGTAATAAAACTCCATTCCCATCAACACATAAAATCCCATTGGATATTTTGGTTCTTCTATCAACAATTAAATCATTAGATGGTTTATTATTATATTTTAATATTCTAAGTTTCTTGCCACTTGAAAATAATTGAATTCCAATTTCATCGATAAAAAACAGCATTTCTTTTCCATAATTTTTTGAAACAGCGTCCAAATAGGCTTCATATTGCCGAATTCTATGTGAATCACTTTCTGTGCGTTCCTTTTCTTGTAAACTAATTGAAGTTTCCTGGAGATTACAACTCTTTAAAAATGGACATTTTATTTCAATGCATTGATTTTGGGTTTCTTCAATAAAACATTCCAAAGTAGAACGAGTAACCGCTTCTTTATTTTCAATTTTCTTCTGAAAGAATCCAATTAATTTTTTTGCGAGCTCAGAAGTGTCTTTATGTTCCATCCCTCAACTTTTTGTTTGAAAATGAATAATTTCGAGTTTCTTGTTCCTTTTTAAAAAATCGAAATAAAATGATTGTTTCATTTTGTTAGAGAAGAAGTAAAATTATTAGATAAATGGTTATTAATGGCATCATTGCATTATTTCGTGTGTTGGTTTTTAAATATGAACACTTTCCTTCAATACACCTTTTTCCTGCGCTACATTTTCCACAATACGCTTGGCATGTCTTTGTTGTTGGTTTGTTGCTGACAAAAGAGTCTTCACTGCATTCGCTTGAACAAATGGCCGAAGACATACCACATTCCTTAACGTTACTTATGGTTTCAACCCTTCTGAAAGCCAGTTTATGAACAGAAACCGTTGCCCCTATGATACCTTTTAGACGAATACTTAAAAAGTTGACGTACGAAGAACAGGATGTATCAACATTGATTTTCAGTAAATTGCCAAAAAGGACAGTATTTCCAACTTCATTTTTATATTCCTTACTTCTAAAAGAAGACAAAACATTTGAACATTGAATTTGTTTGTCAGTATCAAACTTTTCAATATCAGATAAAATAAACAAATCGGCTCCTTCAAATGTTGTTAAACAGTCGGACGTAAATTGGAATTCGAGAATGTTAAAGTATCTGTTTAATTGGAAATAAGAGGGATAACCAAGCACAATTTCAATGTCTTCTGTTGAAAAAGAAAAGGCAAATTCGTTGTCTATAATTTGAATTTGTTTTAATTTCTGAGAAGGAGTAACTCTGTACAACTGCCATTGGAATTGTGGATCAACATGAGTTATTGTTGTATTCTCTTCGAAGATGGAATTTTCAGGAATGAATTGACAAGTTTCTTCGATGGAGTATGGAGGGAATTGTGTTAACGCCTTGTATTGTTTATTTAATTCTGGTTTCACCCCATGGAATAAAACAGCAACCCTTTGAGGCGAAACAAGTTTTAAAGTAGATTCAGTAAATAATGGAAGCGTGTAAATACCCGTTAGTGTATTGACAGGATATTCCGCACCATCTCTAATAATTAAATAGTGCGTAAGGACAGTATTAATTGGTTGAATTTCCACAAAAGAAGTATTTACTTTAGTAATCACAAGTGAAGGATCACCACTAAATGGGCACGGAACAAATCGAATTGAAATGGGGATTGTTGAAACCCCATCATTGATTGAAGATAACGACTCAAACATCGTTAACCCACCAAACACCATTCTCTCATCGCCACCGTCGTGATAACCAGCAACCATTGCCCTGTAAGTAGTTCCACCGGTAGAAGTGATTTCCAAACATTCGCCACAACGAGAAGTTTTGTAGGCTGAAATAAATGACTTGGGAAAAAAGACTTCAAGGGACAGTACGAGTCCTTCCACTTTCGAATCGAAATTTTCAAAGGAATAGCAGTGTGTTAAGTTGGTTTGATCATGAAAAATGCTAAAGTGATATCCAAAAACACACGGCGATTGTTGTTTGGAAGCTGAGGATTCGTACTTTGCATTAGCGCCAAACGTGATAAGAAATAAGAAAAAGATATTCATTGATCCGCGCAATCTCAACGAAAACGTTTTGTTTCTTTCCATTTTTTTTATTTTCATTTTTGACTTTTTAAACTCAATGAAATTATTAAAAAATAAACTAATAAAACTGAACAAAAAAACAAAACTAAATAAATTTTTTTGTTTTCGAGGAGAATTACAATCCAAATGGCAAATTTAGATCGGTTATTTTTAACTTCGAAACGAAACGAGATATTTTTGGGAGTGGATGGAAAGAAGGTAATGAAGGCAATTGCTCTTTCATCGTTTTAAACAAATCATCTAAATAACTCGTCGAAGTTTGTTCTTCAACACTTTGTGAATTAATTTCCAAAGGACTGATTGGTATTTCTTCGGCTAATTCAGCCTTTTCTTCGCAATTTCTAGGGGTCCCCGGGACGGTTCGATATTGGTCATAGTTTTCTTGGATTGGCAACACATTCAATTCACTTTGATTGAAAATTGGAATTAAAGGGATGTGTTGTTCAACGAATAGTGATGACAATTTATTCATCAAGAAGTTGTAGCTTGGTTCTGCTCGATCAACATTTTCAACAACATTTTGAAAAGCAGTAATAACTGGCATTTGTATTTGGGTGCTCTTATAAATCCCGTTTTGTTTGAATTGCATTTTCTTCTCACAAATATCTTTTGGAGAATCATTTAAATCGCTCCAAGGAAGTTCTCCAATAATATTTTCGAAATAAATGAAGAACGCCGAGACCAAATCATCTGCCCTTGAGACTGGTTTTCCTAAGTGTGCATTTATTGAGGCATATTGCAAAGTGCCCCTAAATCCTCTTTTGTCTTGCCTTCTTTTTTTGTTTCCAAATGAGTCGAGGTAATACTCCGCAATACCAAAATCAATTAACACAATGTCTTCACTTCCTTTTATTACAAAGTTGGGTGGTTTAATATCACAGTGGACTATTCCTTCTTTGTGAACAAATTGTAATATTTTGATCATTCTCAACAATAGCCTCAGTGAGGTTTCCATAGAAAATTGTTGGTTTGGTTGTTTTTGTTTAAATTCTTTCAGATTAACTCCATGCAAATCCATGACCATGACATAACCGTAACTCGTATATCCACATTCAATCATATTAACGACTCCTTCGTTTCTTTCCAACTTCCTTAGAATGTCGGTTTCAACTAAAGCGTCTTCATCTTGTTTAAATACTTTTAAGGCAGCGAATTGTGTTGGATCATTACGGTTTTGACACTTAAAAACGGACCCTTCAGTGGTGAGTTTGAATTCAAAACGATTTGGTTAAAAAAATGAATTCCAAATAAATTCGGAAAAAAAGGTGTCTTCGACAAAAAAGCCTTTTTCAAAAGGCTATAACACAAACCAAAACCACCAGACCCAAGCTTATCAACTATTATCCATTGGTTAAATGTATTTCCAACCATAAGAGGAGTCGATTCTTGCATCTCAATTAAAGATTTTATTAGATTTGGATTTTCTGGAGAAAATGGGAAGTTGAAAGTAAGAAAAGATTGAAAAGGGTTAGAAGAAGATTTTTTAAACTCAAGCCAATTTCACTTCCAAAAATTCTAAAATAAAACTGTGCTTCCTTCTATAACATTTTTTTAATAACAAAATTATCTATAAACTACACATCAATTCAATATGGCTCATTACCGACTACCTCTACAACCCTCCTTCGTATTTGTGAGGACGACTGCAATGAATACGATTTTTCAATCGTATTTGATCTTCGAAATAGTGTTCTTCCACCTTTTTCATGAATTATTTTCTCGAATTTATTTAAATCGCCCGGTTGGTTGAACCCCATTAAAAATAAATGGGGATCCTTCTTCAATACTGGCTCGTACCAAATGCCCTCTTCATTCCCTAATACAACTTCTTCAACACCTTTGATACTTTCAACAATTGTTTGTCGCATTTTTTCGTCAAGTATTGTTTCGCGTTGTTTAGTTCTTTTGACGACACTATCCCGTGCTATTATAACAGTGACCCTACCAAATTGAGCTGCTTCTTGAATGTAGTGAATATGCCCTGGATGAATTAAATCAAATGTACCAGCAATCATAACGTCGTAAGGACCATCACCAAAATGCTCTTTCAAATCATTTAAAATATTGGTGTTTTTTTTAATACCGTTAGACATTGATTCAATCCTTCGTGTGTTTATTGTTTTTTTAGTTGGATTTAAATTTCTTTGGTTTCCACAAAACTGTTGATTTGAAAATTCCGTTATATAAAACAAATTTTTATTTGAACGTGAGATGGATCTGGTTTCCATTTCAGAGTTGCATGAATGCTGCGCAATTGGATAGTTACTCAATGATGATAATTTCTAAATATTTGGAAACTAGAAACGACTATTTAAATATGATAAGTGTTTGTAAAAAATTTAATGAAATATTGGATATGTTCCATTACAATCCAATAGATGATGCCTCACTATTCAAAAACATACAAACCCAATTCATTTTTAATAAAAATACTCCAATCAAACAGGGAATTGATAAAATAGTTTATGTTTGCCAATTGTCAATTAATGAATATTTGTCATTAAATCAAAACAAAGACGTTTCCATTTCTTTTAAAAATATTATTTTAGAGCGTTTTGATCAATCTTCTTTTGAAGAAACAATTCCTGATTATGTTTCAGTAATTGGTGGGTATTGTTTCGAACGAAGAAGAATACAAAAAGTTATTTGTTCAAACAATATTCATCTTCTTGAAAGCCATTGTTTTTGTGAATCCTCTTTAAGAGAATTTATATTCCCCCCTTCTATTCAAACCATCCCTCAATATTGTTTTCATCGATGTAATGCCTTAACGAAAGTCGTTCTGGGTAATTCCATTGTCCGGATTTTGAATGACGCTTTTTCTTCTTGTTTTGCCTTGCCTTCTATTCAATTAAACGATTTTATAACACATTTACATTCATCGACTTTTTCGTATTGCCTTCGTTTAAAAACTATTGAAATTCCATCTTCTGTCAAAATTATTGATCCTGATTGCTTTCAAAATTGTACTTCCCTTTCTTCCATTATAATTCTTAGTCGCAATTATGATTTACATTCTGGTGTATTCAACAATTGCAGTTCATTATCAGCAATAGATATCTCAAATTCAAATCCGGACACCCTTGGCGATGGGGTGTTTCGAAATTGTTTTTCTTTAACGTCAATTAATTTGCCTTCCAACCTTATTTCATTTCCTCGTGGTTTCTTCGTAAATTGTGGGCTCAAAGAAGTATTAATACCAACAACAGTAACACAAATTCTTGATTATTGTTTTTCTCTTAACAAACAAATAACATCAATAATTTTAGCAAATTCCATTTCATTCATTGCAGAAGGATGTTTTAATGGTTGCTCTTCTCTGTCCTCAATTAAACTACCACATCTTTCAAATCTTCCAAAGAAATTGTTTGCCGATTGTTCATCATTGAGATATGTGGAAATCCCTTCGACTGTTACTTCAATTGGAGAGTCTTGTTTTACAAATTGTGTTTCACTAACGGATATCGAAATTCCGTTTTCTGTTAGTTTAATACAATCGAATTGTTTCAACGGGTGTTCTAATTTAAAAATTGTGCATTTTTCACCTTCTGTAACTGCAATTGGTCACTCTTGTTTTGAATCCTGCCCATCCCTCTCACATATTCGAATACCATCATCCATATCTTCATTAGAAAAAAGATTGTTTTATCATTGTTCGTCACTTCTTGATATTGAAATTCCATTTTCAATCAAATCCATTGAAGAAGAAAGTTTTAGTTGTTGCTCTTCCATTACTTCTTTAATTATTCCCTCATCAGTGAGACACCTTGGAAGAAACTTTTTGCTAAATTGTGGTGGAATCAAAAAAATTCATCTTCCATTCGCTTTAATTCATTTCATCAATGATAAATCCTTTTTAACTTTAAGTAATTTAACCACAATCACAACAGACTCAACACAACCAGTTCAATCAGAAGTATCTTACCATGCATACAACCTTTTACTATCAAATTCAATTCCATGTAAAAAAGTCATATATACATCGAATGATGTTCACTGCTATGGAAGCTCAATACCTCCTGATGTAAACTCCCTTTCACCTTCATGTTTTATGTACAACACAAAGTTATCTTCACTATTAATTCCTTGCAATATTTCCTCTTTGGCACCATTTTGTTTTGCCAAATGCAATCAACTACAAGAATTTATATTACCTTCGACAATTATTAATATTCCTCAATCAATGTGTATTGGCTGTATTTCCCTTAAAAAAGTTGAGATGAGTGAGGGTTTGACTTCTATTGGGTCAATGGCCTTCATGGGATGTACCTCATTGGAATCGCTCAGTCTCCCCTCCTCGTTGAAATCAATAGGCGAACACTGTTTTGCGAATTGCTCCAAATTAACTCAAATAATAACCCTTCTGGATCTTTCATTATTGCCAAAAAACTCACTGACAAACACTCCTTGCCAGTCCCAATTCCTTGGTGTATCTCAAAATTCTAAAACTCAAAAAAAAGCGTCAAAGAAAGAAAAACACAAAAAATAAATAAGGCTTTGGTTTAACAGAATTTCAAAAAATAAAAAACCCTTCGTAAAAACTAAAATTGATTTGAAAACCTAAGATGAAAGACATTTACAAAGAAAATGAACCAAAACAGCAGAAAGAACACAAAAAGTAATAGGAATTCACTACGTTTTAACCAAAAAGAAAAAAATGGAAACAAAAATGAAGAAAAAATGAGTTGGAAATGAAAAATGGATAAATGTTTTTTAAAACTAAAGAAAAAAATCAAATAAGAACTTAAGGGTTGTCTCATAATTTTATTCAATTCTAAATCATGACCGAAGTTAAGGCAATGACTCCAAAAGAGTTTAAGGCGAAATCAAAACCCATTTTTGCTGCTAATTATGAAACATACTATCCTGTTGACACAATGAGAAGATACGGATTTGACAGACATGAATGCCCAGTGTGTCACGAACACTATTGGAGTAGTGCCAATTCAAACGTTAAAACATGTGGTGATTCTAATTGTGAAGGACAATATAAATTTATTGGAACTGGTTGTGGTATTGGGGCCAAAGGAAATAAAATTACCATCGATGAAGCTTGGAAAACTTATGAAAAAGCATTGGGGTCAACTGAAATTCCTGCTACTGCCATTAAAAGATATCCAGTTGTTGCTCGTTGGAGAAGTGATGTCGATTTTGTTGCTGCTGGTATTTATTGCTTCCAACCATATTGCGTAACTGGTCAACTTGAACCACCTGCCAACCCATTAATTTGCCCACAGTTCTGTCTTAGATTCAATGATCTTGATAACATTGGAATTTCAGGAAGACATTTCTCTGGCTTCATTATGATTGGCCTTCAAGTATTTAATTCCCCACAAAAGTATGTTTATTTCAAAGAAGAATGTGTTGATTATAACCTTAGATGGTTAACAAAAGAACTTGAAATAAGTATTGATGACATTACTCTTATTGAAGATGTTTGGTGTGGAGGAGGAAACCTTGGACCTTCAATTGAAATGTTCGTAAAAGGACTTGAAGTTGGTAATATGGTATTCACTCAATATAAAATCCTTGATTTCGTGAAAGGTGAATTTGAACCACTTAAGCATCAAGTCATTGATGTTGGAATTGGACTCGAAAGAATTCCTTGGCTAATCAATGGAACCCCAACTTCATACTTGGAAGCTTTCCCGGGAGCTGTTAAATATCTCCAAAGCAAACTTGAAGTTACTTTGGAAAGTGAAGTTATTTCCAAGTTTGCCCCATTCTGTTGTTTACTTAATTTGGATGAATGCAAGGACGTTAATAAAGCTTGGGCAGACATTGCTAAGGAATGTGGAGTTGAAAATAGAGAAATTCTTCAAACCGCAATTCAACCAACGAGGGATCTTTATATTATTGCTGACCACTCAAGAACTATGTTAATTGCCATTTACGATGGGGCACTTCCATCGGCAGTTGGAGGAGGAGCCAACTTAAGAAATATTGTCAGAAGAATGTTTAGTATTCTTCATAAGAATGGATGGTGGGAGAAACTTGGAGGAATGGATGGTCTTATGGAATTATTCGAATGCCACAAGAGAGACCTTGAAAAATTGTATGGTGCTTTCGATGAATATAAATCGTTTAGAAAAATTATCGAAATGGAATACCAAAGATGGTGTACAACCGATCTCGAATCCCAACAAAAAGTACAAGCCCTTCTTAAAAAGAAAAAAGGCGTTTTAGTTGTTGATGATTGGATTGTTGCAATGAAGTCATATGGTCTTTCACCTGATAAAATTTCCGAAATTTCTAAACTTCCAGTCCCTGATAATTTATATACCAAACTTGCCGAATTAGAAGATCAACGAGTTAAAATGTTACCAACCGAATTATATGAAACCGCCGATTTCCAAGAAACAATCGAATTGTTCTACGACAATGGCGACCTAAGAGAATTTAATAGTGAGGTTATTACTGTTTTAGAAAAGGTTGATGAAAAATGTAAACCAACTGGGGTCCATAACATTGTTATTTTGAAAGAAAGTGCTTTTTACCCAATTGGAGGAGGACAAGATAATGATACTGGAAAAATGAAAATTGATGAAACTACCTACAACGTTACTTATGTTGAAAAAGTTGGAAAGTGCATTTTACATCATCTCGATACTAACCTTGAAAATTGGAATGACCTTAAAGGAAAAGTTGTCACTGCCTATGTTGACGACCAAAGAAGAAATCAATTAAGATCCCATCACACCGCAACTCATATTATTCACCAAGCCGCCCATCAGGTTCTTGGCCCTCACATTTGGCAAAATGGAGCTAAAAAGACTGTTGAAGAAGCCCACTTAGATATCACTCATTTCGCTTCAATCACAAGAGAAGAAGAAAATGAAATAGAGAAATTGGCAAATGAAATGGTTAGAGAGAACTTGAAAATTAATAAATTTGTTTTGTCCAAAGAAGAAGCAGAAAAGAAATATGGATTCTCTTTGTACCAAGGAGGTGTAGTTGCGGGAAACACTGTTAGAATCGTTGATATCTCAGGATTCGATACTGAGGCATGTTGTGGAACTCATTGTGATAACACATCCCAAATCGGATTAATAAGAATAATTAAAACAAATAGAATTTCTGATGGTGTTGTAAGAATTAGATTTGTTGCCGGTGATGCTGCTTATAAGAATATGGCAATGGAAAAGAGTCTTGTAAATGAACTTTGTGATTCATACAGCGTTCTCCCAGAAGCATTACAACAAACTCTTGAAAGAATTTTCACTGGTTTCAAGAAATTGGACAAACAAAATGGAAGAATGATTGGTGACATTTTGAACTTATACATGAGAGTCATTCTTGAAGAAAAGAATAAGATGGTTTTCGTTTCAATTACTGGCGCCAATCAAACTAATTGTGTTTCTTTCATTCCACAATACGCCGCCAATTTCAAACAAACCGGAAAAAGTGTTTTGGTAATTGGAGAAGGAATGGTTTATGCTTTAATTAACACTGCTGATTTTAAACCAGAAGAATTAAAAGAAGTTTTAGAAAAGAGCAAAGTTTCAAAGAGAAAACAAGAAAAGAAAGAAGAAAGCAAAGAAGAAAAGAAAGAAAAGGCTGTTCCATTTAGAATTTCTCCTTTAAAAATTAAAGCCAAAGGAAAGAAACCTGAAGACGTTGAGGGATATGCCGAAGTTACTGGAAGTATTGGAGGAAATACTATTTTAGTCACTGATTTCCTCAAAGCTGCTGGCTTTGTTGAATTCCAAATTTGAAGTAATTGAA
>NWBR01001085.1:15032-35968 GCA_002914575.1 Entamoeba moshkovskii
AACCAATTGAAATACCACAACACCCACTTCAAATTCATATTCCTTGTTTTCCAAATGTGCATCACTCAAATCAATAACCATCCCACATTCAATCACTTCTTTGCCATGTTGTTGCTTCATGCATTGCAGTTCCCTTACTCTCTTCTCGAAATTAATTTGCTTTTCTTCTTGTCCTTCTTTGTCTTCAGTCATTCTTCCTTCTTCTTTGTTTCTTTCTTTTTGGGCTTTCTTTTTTTCGGTTAGCTGTTTATTTTTATTTTCAGTTTTTATTGATTTTTTTTGGTAAAACTTTGTGATCACAATTTGGAACGTTGGAATGTCAGAAACAACTTTGATAATTGACTTGCACAATGAAGAAATAAAACAACTTGAAGAATGGACGCAAATGAAAATAGGAAATGTTATATTTGATACAGACTATGATAATTGGAAAGAAATGACATCAGTATTTGACCAAAAAATAATAAATAAAAGTAATTTGATATTTTTAATTGAAGAAGAAGATGGTAATTTATTTGGAGGATATATCAATGCTATTATTGATAAATATGATGAATTTATAAATGATCCAAATGCATTCGTATTTTCATTGAAATCAAATGGGAGATTAAATGGAATGACAAAATTTAACATTGCGCAGCCAAGTTATGCGTTTTATTTGAATAAAAAAAATGACATTTGGTTATTTTCTATTGGATATGGGGGTTACTGTGGATATGACATCTCGTTTTTCAAGCAAAATCGGAAAAATGTATCATTTTGCACACAATGGTTTTCTTTTGGGTATGACAAAATTGAAAAAGCGATTTGTGGAAAAAAGTATCCAGAAAGAATGACTCCGGTTAGAATAACAGTTTTTCAATTGGCCTAACCCCGAGCAACCCAGAACTCTTTTTATCGCAACCGTCAATTGTTTGTTTGTCTTCATTATTTTAATTTAAAAAAAACAAATGGTTAAACAAAAATAATGTTATATCAGCCAATAGACTTTATTTCCACCAAACAGCAAATACCTTTTTGACATCAAATTTATTTGGATCATGGGTCCCAGTCAAATAATCATCCCCTTTTACATCATTGATTTCATATTCTTGGCTTATTCCAGGCATAACAAATGATCCTTTTGTTTTAATACAATACGCTCTTGAAACATAAACAACATCTTCCAATGAACAATGAATCAGAATTGAAGCATTACTTTTTTCAGTTCTTTCCCTTTTTCTTATTTTTTCAATTTTATTGTTCGCAATTTTGAATAAAAAGAATTCTTCGTCATCACGAACAAAACAATATTCTCCTTCATTTTGTGGCGTTGGAAGCGTCTTTCCATTATAACTTCCAAATATTTGATTATCACTTGTTTCAATAAATATCATTACGTTACCCTTTCCACATATTTTAGAATTAAGCGAATAAGAAGACAATCCATCTTTTTCAGAATCATAAATGACTTCATATTCCTTTCTTTTGACCCATGTTGAAATCTCTTCTGTAAGCTCATGAATGCCATATCCAT
This sequence comes from Entamoeba moshkovskii, assembly GCA_002914575.1. Taxonomy (NCBI): domain Eukaryota; phylum Evosea; order Mastigamoebida; family Endamoebidae; genus Entamoeba; species Entamoeba moshkovskii. Next base: position 16,549 of record NWBR01001085.1, read on the forward strand.
CTAAATTTTCTTCTTTCTCCTCAACGACCTCTTCCTCCTTTGCAGACACTTTTTGTTCTGTGGGTTTAGTTCCAATTAATTCAATATCCGTTAATTTAATTAATGGTTTTCTCTCTGTTTGTCGTGTTGAATTAGAAATAACACTTTGCACAGCGTCATTTGCTTCATCCACACGGCTTTTTAAAAAATTGACAGCCCCAACAATTTCTTTTATTTGCTCACTTTTTGTTTTCTCATTTTCAGCAACTTTATCGTTTAATTTCAACAACAATTGGCTCATTGCCTTCATAAGGGCAGCCGTAATAAACTCATTATTACCACCATTTTCAACGATTTTCAATAAATTATTTAAATGAACAATTTCATCCTTTTTAAAAGCGCCAATAACTTCTCCTAAAAAGTCCATTGAGTGTTTAATTTGGTCTTTCCCAAAAAACCCTAGTTCTCATTCAATAACAAAAATAATTATTTTTGTTTTATGAAGAACAAAAAGGGAAGTTCTCCCAACACAAGGCGCCTTTTCCTGATTCTCAAACATTATTCCCATTTTTGTTTTGAATGAAAAGTAAAATAGTAACAACCAGAAGCAACAGTTCATTTAAAAATAACAATCGGAATTATGACCCTTATTCATTGGCTTGTTCTTGTTTGATTTGTGCTGGAACTTCTTTTTTCAAAAGATACAACTCAGTTTCTAATCGTTTCCATTGTTCCTGTTTTTCCTTTTGTTCACTAAGTAATTGCTCAACTCTCATTTGGAGTTGTGCGATTTCATCGATTTGTTCTCTCACTACAACAATTAATTTCCGTTTGACAATCTGATAAGATCAATTCATTATTGAAAACAAACATTTTTGAGACAATTCCATTTTTTTATTTCTAATCCCACTAAATTCGTTCCATAATTCTCCGAGATAGTTTCGAATTGAATTTACGTGATCGTCATACTTTGCATAGATGTTATTTTGTTCTTCAATTTCCATTTAGTGAAATTCAATATTGAGATGATCAAGATCCCCCTTTTTTTCTCTTTTCAAAAACAAAAATTACAAAAACAATTTTTTTTGCACGTTTTCTAATAACATTTTCTTTTTCTCTTTTCTTTTTAATAACATTTTTTTGTTAAAAACAAAAAAATTCAATCTTCCAAATATTCTTCGAGAGTTCTATTATTTAATGGAGGGGTGGTGTTGGAGTGATATTGTTGGTTGGTTAAATAATATTGATGGAAAAGAAAAACAATGTTTCGGTGACAAAAATATATTTTATTCAAGACAAGACATCATTTGTTCAATTCAATTCATAAACAACGGCCAAAACACTATTGGGAAAGTGATTTTAATAAACAAATTAATTCAGGAAATAACAGAGAGAAATGAAATAGTTTTGTTGTTTGATAATGATTTGTTTGGCCAACTTAAAGAAATTCAAAGAAACAGTAAGGAAAGAGTAATCCTTCAACAAATTAATCGATTAAGAGGAAATATTGTATTATTTTCTTTTTTGCAAAATTCAAAAGGAATTGAACAATGGATGGTTTTTTTAAATCATCAATTTGGAAATGAAATTCATGAAGTCATTTATTGTTGTGTTGATGAAATTCAAACCATTATTTCCAAAAAACTAATTGGGTTCAATAAAATATATAAAATTAAAAATGAATTGTTATTTCCATTAACATCATTTTATGTGAATTATATCTTGCAACGACAACCAAATTTATTAATATTTAATATACTTTCTCTTTTAATTGATATTTTTAAAGAAAGTGAAGGCAATGATAGTTTTTGGGAATTAATAAATGAACGCATTATTGAAAAGGCATTTCAATATTATTATCAGACAAGTGATATTATGACTTTTGATTTTATTAAAAATTTCTGTGAAGTTCGAAGGATGACAATTTCAAAAAGGAAAGAATTCGTTAAATATTTTATTTCTTCGAGTTCTTTATTGCTAAACAATTATCAATATGATTCAATCAACCACATTCATTCTTTTGTTATGATTTTAAACTATTTTTTACCACAGTTTAATATAACGAATGAACAACTAAGTTATTTAACATTTTTTTATTCGTTCACCGTAAAATGTATTTCTTATCAAAACAGTGAAATTATATATTATTTGTTATTGACTTGGAAAAGATTAGTTGAAATCACATCAATTAGGTCATATCCACTTGATAATTCTTTCAAAATACCATTATACGAAATAGTAAAGTTGGTAATTCCATATTTGAATGAATTAACTGTTGGATTAAAACCATTAATTGTTAATAAAGATAATTTTGGAACTGACGATTTAATGATAATAAATGATTTTTATGAGTCGATTGGTATTATTTGTAAGTTTTGTTTAGTAGAAATACATAGTTATTTAATTCAACAAATAAATTATTCAGTCCAAACTGAAAACATTAAATTATTTTCTTCTTTGTTGCATATTATCACAAAAATCATTGTCAATAGCGGAATCTGTATTAAGGAAAGAGAAATTACTGTTCCAATAGAATCTGAACTTGTTAAATACATGTTAAACACATTGAGTCAAATTGGATTTGGTTCTTTGGATAATGATTGTTGTATTTGTGTTATTGATTTTTTGAAACAACTTAGGGGTGTTGCATTGAACACAAGTTTAAATGGGGTTTGTAATTGTTTAGTACTAAGGATGAACATAATTAAATTGTAGGGATTAATATTAAAAGATTTAGGAATTAACTCATTATTTGAATATGGATTTAAATCAAAGAGAATTATTGAAATAACAAAAAATCGGTGGGATGGAAACAAACAAGTTTTAATCAAAATATTTGAATTTTATGAAATTTTATTAAAAACAGTTGGCCTTTTTGAAGTGTTAAGAACTTATTTCCAACAACAAAAAACATTTGAAAATTACCGAGAGATTATTTTTAAATGCAATGGGGCTTTAGAAGAAAAAAAGTATTTAATAAAACTATTATTTAGAGTCATTTCAAAAATATTTATTCCTTATGACGACTCTAATTCTAATTCTTTCAATACAAATGAAACAAAACAATTGGTGAATTTTCTTCGTTTGACACTCAAAAATTGTTCAAATAAAGAAGATATTTGGATAAATATGATTGGTTGGAAAATAATGTTAAAAGATTCCTTCCATTCTTCCAATCAAAACGTTATGACAATTCAATCATTCATCATAAAAAATGTTTTACCTTCAATGTATGAACAAATTATTATTTCTTCCCAACAACTGAAGAAACAACTATTTAACTTTATATTTGAATTGTGCCATTTTATTAAATTACCCGAATACTGCACAACACAAATACAAATTGGTTGTCTAGTTCTTAATCAAATTCTACTTCCACTATCATCGACCAACTTTCAATTTATTCATGATTTCGATTTCTTACAAGCGTGTTATTACATTAAAATATATGTTAGAATTGTTTCATCAAACTTTTTTGATATTGAATGTTGCACTTTTTACAAAGATGAATCATCAATACGATGTTTCTATTTTATTCATTCGATACTCCCACAACTCATAAATTATTCAAAAAAAATGAATGAAGTAATTGGTCAATTTTTAACTCTCTCTCCCCAAATCATTTCGAAATCTCTTATTCCATTTGAAACAAATTTCGTACTTTCGTCACTGAACTTTATAAATAAATTATATCAACAAAATTGCGTAGAAACAAATTCAATCAATAAGTATTTAATATCTTTGTTGTATTTCATCAAGACCAAAGAAGTGTTATTTTTCAACACCCCGCAATGTTTTGGGTTTATTGAAAAAATAATAGTAAATATTATTGCTTCGGCTGCGGAAAGATATGATAGTTTATTGGCCCGACCCATCCAAGCAATATTAAATTATTATCCAAAGATACTTTCACAATCAAATGTTTTATTGGCAACCATTCCTTTAAGTTTTCAAACTGAATATTTAAAAAGTGTTCAAGAACTTGAATGGGCAAGAGAACAACGCCCCGAAGGCGTTTCATATTCTAATTGGCTTCATAATATAGTTGCAATGATTTATCCACCTAAAAAATGAATAATTAAAAATAATAACTTAATAAAAAGTGTTTAGGGTTCTTTTTTCCAAATCTTTTTTGGAATTCCATTTTCATTGTGGATGTCTTTGAGTATTGACCATCAAATTCAACGACAAATAAATGAATTTCTTCCAAAAAAGTTAAAGTTTGTAAAAACTGAAACTATCAACCCAATGGCCAAAAAGGTTGTAAGTATTGATAATAAAGTTGATGTTGATTATGATGATGTTGAAGGATTAATGAAATGGAAATTAGAAGGGTGTAGAAACGCAGGAAGAGGATATTATAATGCCCACAGCAATTGCTATATTATCAGTATATTACAAGTACTCACACATACAGCTCCATTTTATAATTATATTACCAAACAAAAAATCAATATTGACAATGTTTTTTTTAAAGCGTTAGGCAATTTGATGCAAGAAGCTTTTCAGAAGAGAAACGATTATTTAAAACCAACAGTTTTTGAAAGAAATTTGAAAAAATTATCAAACAGTTTGGAAAGATTTGAACAAGAAGATGCCACTGAATTCTATTTGTTGTTACTTGACCATATTCATGAGGCAATTATTGGTAAAGGGAAGAATAAAGTTTCGGCAATTGGAAGTATATTTCATACTGACTTAATTTGCAGAATTACTTGTTATAATTGTGTATCATTTAATGATCATGAAGAACATTTTTCAGTTTTGCCAATTGAAATAACAAACAAAAGAACTGTTGAAAGTGGCTTAGATCAGTTTTTCAAAAAAGAAATGATTTCCGAATATCGTTGTGAAAAATGTAACACAAAAACGACTGCAAGCAAAAGTTATTATTTTAAACGATTACCATGGATTCTTGCGTTACAATTAAAAAGGTTTACTTGGGATGACAAAAAAATAAATGGAAAAGTTAAATTCCCATTACAATTAAACGTTTCCAAATATGGTGTTGATGGTATGTTTGATTTATATGCCATTGTGGTTCATATCGGAAGAAGTAAACATGGGGGTCATTACGTGGCATATTGTAAATCCCCAAGTGGGGGATGGTTTTGTATGGACGATGATAGTGTAAAACCAGTTGCAGTAAAGAAAGTACTTGAACAAGAGGCTTATATGCTATTTTATTCGAAATCCGAAGAGCGAGTGATGGTAAAAAAAGAAGAAAATAAAAAAGAAGAAGATGGGTTGAAATTGCTTTCTGAAATAGTAAAGAAGGAGAATGAACAACATCAAATTGAAACTTCTGTCCAACAGAAAGAAGAAATAATTTTTAATTCCCAGCCACATAAATCATCAAGAGTTATATCAGTTCAACAGTTATTAAAAGATATTGACATTCATCCAATCAAAAGAAAACCAGAGGAAGGCGGAATGATTGAAATGAAAAAGATGACTGTTGAAGAATTTAATGAAATAAAGGACAATATCCAAGGAAGTCCCAAAAAAGAAAACGTTCCAACACTAACTATTCGAAGGAAAGAAGGCAAAGTTATTAAAAAAGTCGATGTAACTGGCATAGTTGTTAAACAAAGAAAGGACATTGAAACATTCGATTTAAGGTCAATTCCAATTGGATTAAATTATAGTGAAAGAGTGTTGGGGTGGGACGAGGAAACAGAAGAAATTAGAAAGAATGTTTTGAGAACCAAAGTTGGTGAAATTGACAAGGAAAAACAATCAAAAATTACTAAATTAGACCATTATGATGTTGAATTGGATAAGCCAAAAGAACGAAAGTTAAGAAGAAACATGAAAAACGCGTTTAAAGTAGAAAATAGTAGGTTTAATCCATTCCAATTCCAATCAGAAAGAAAACACAAGAGAAAGCAAAGAGAAGAAAAAGATGGGTTTTGATTGAAAAAAATAATGAGAATTCGAATAGAAGGGGATAATTAAATTATTTTTTGTTTGATTTAATGTGGCGGTATATCAAGAAAGAGGCCCCAAAGACAAACACCCCAGCAATACAACAAATCATTATTGTTGCACTAATCCACCAAAATGTGGTTGTTGGTTTCACAAATATGTAATCTGGACATGTTGTTGATTTATCTTCTGGGCCAGAAGGAACTAAACCTTGTTAGTTTGAACGAAGGAAAATCAAAAAAACAAACGGAAAGCAGAAGTTTTATTATTACACAAATTTGTGTAGAAATAGTAAGGTAGTTCGATTTCATCATCTTCATAAACCAAAGTCAAAGAAAGTAAATCTTCAACACTAAGGTTTGGATTTGCTGATGAGAATAAAGTATTACCCAATAAGTGAACGCCATGTTTTTCTATCGATTTTTTTTGGTCTTCATCGACATGAATTTTGATGGTTGTGTTTGTTTCTATAATTAATTCATGAATATTTTGGTCGTTAATACCGTCGAAATTTAATTCGATTATTTCGGCTTTTAAATTTGTTATCGTAGTTTTTCCTTCAATTCGAAGTTTTAAACATTCGACTTGTGTTGAAGTTAATTCTTTTTTAACATCCAATTGGGCATTTGGGGTAATGACGTTGGTTACTTGGATTTGGGTTAGAAATACAATGAATTGTCCTTCAAGCAAGGATTTAATTTGCCCCTCATTCATTTTGATCGATACTTGATGTTCAGGAAGCAAAAGGGTGGTAACCAATGAGCTAATTTCAATCAGTGTTTCCTTCGAGCCCAAGTAATCAAAAATGCAAATGTCACTTAAGCATTTTTCATTATTTTCAGGGTTCTTCAAATAACTGGTAGAAACACAAATTCCGTTGGTTAATGTGAACCCATTTTCACAACCCAAGCAATCTCTTTCAGTGCAATTTTTACATCCAAACATGCAGCCAAATACTTGGAAAGTCAACAAGAGGAATAAGCCAAAAAAAACCATCGAGTGATTTTTGTGTTTTTGTTTAAAAATTCGAACCAAAAAGAACCCTTAAGTGAATTCAATTTTTTCATTCGAACCTAAAGAAAAGAACAATCAACAAAACTCTTTTTGTCGTTTTTCTTTTTCTCAGTAAAGTATTGGATTTTATAAAAAACTTCGAAACAATTTTCGTTTGTTTTTGAAGACAACTCAATATATGGATATTGAGATCTTAGCATATATTCCAACTCATCATTTCTGTTTAATCGTATTTTTTTTGAATCCATTTTACTGCCAACAACAATTATTTGAGATGGGGTTGGTTCTTTCCTCTTAATCCTCTCTATTTTATTGATAAATTCGTTTATTTCCTCTTCGACCAAATCTTGGCTTATGTCAATGAACAAAACTATATAATCAGACGTTTTGCATACAAACTCAACACAATCAAAATGTTCTTGGAATCCAGTGGTGTCCATCTTTGTTTTAATTTAAACTTTCAATACCAATGAAATGAAACAAACAATATCAACATTAAATGGGGTTCTATCAATTAACAAATGGATGTTATATTCTTCTATCCCAATCGTTCTTTGTACTTTTTCGTGAAACATATTGCTCTGCGACGTTAACATTTTTCTGTATTAATACAATTTGTCAAACAATTACTCGTCGACACCAACTCGTTTTTCCAACTCCAACCCTTCCAACCAAAACAATTCTAACCATTTCCTTGTTGGGTTATTTTGGAAAGTAATTTGAGAGATTTCAAACAAAAAATATTTCCAAAATGAAAATCAATTACAAAACGCAAAATTGATCAGCAATGATTTTCCTAATTTTAAAGAATGATTTATTCATTCGGCCTCTAACAACAAATTTAGGTACATCGGATGGTTCTTTTGAAACAGTAATTGTCCCTTTCGCACAAACAATTGTTCCGTTCACAATTTTAACATCGATATTTTGGGATTCAATTGCTTTGGTTAATACTTTGATTGGTAATTCACCCACAAATACGGACTCATGCCTTTTTCTTTGTTCTCTAGTTATCGGATATAATGAGTTATTTTCAACTTTTGCGTCGATTGGACCAAGGTCATACCCCTTAAATTGATTCAATTTCATTACCTCCAATAAACTATTATCGATAAGTAATGTTTTTAAAGGAGTAATTGGGCAAATAACTGTCATTACGTCGCCGTTATTATAAGAATAAATTGGGGTATGTGGTAGGTTTTGTTGATACCATTGCATACCCTTATTTTCAATTGCGCCAACAAAAACTAAATGCCTTGGAAGTAGCTTGGCAATAATCGAACGGATTTTACTTGCTTCCATTTCGGCAGTCAAATCAAATGTGGCAACAGTACAAAGTATTGGTAAATCAGTTTCTTCCTTCACATATTTCCTTGGGAATTCATCAATTTCATTTGCTTCTTCGTCTTCTTTAACACTCAACAATGGTTCTTCAGCACTCATTTCAACTTTAAAATTTGACGCATCACCATAAGGTGTTGTTTCAACTTTGTTATGGAAAAATGGAAACAACCCACCAACCTCCTCTAATTCATCCTGGAAAATATCGGTTTTAATTTGCCAAATAGAAATTTTGCCATCTTTTTCTTCGCTTTCATCCTCACTCACAACTTCCTCTTCCTCATTTCCTTTGTTTTCTTCATTCAAACTCTCTTCAACAACAAGGTGCTGTTGTTTTTTTGCTTCTATTTCTTCTAGTTCTTCTTGTGTATAATCCTCAGTATGCCAAGCATCAATTTTAATGCAACTCTTTTGGTTTGAGGGAAAGGCGAATTCTTCCAATTCACCAGCAACAGTCCCTTTTTGTGGTGGTTCGATAAAAATAACTCCATTCCTTTTATCCCTACAAATTTTAATTAAAATATCTCTTGAAATACTGCCAACCGCAAGTGAAGATAATGTGGCAAATACGATACAAGGTTTTCTGGCATCAAGATCTCTTTTTAACTTATCAGTATTTTCTTGAAATGAAACATTTTTAAAATTAATAATGTCAGCACCAGTTCTAACCCATTCCATAATCGTTTTATTCATTTCTTTTATTTCTTCTGAAACAAATGAAATACAATGAAATGTGGCGTCTTTAATATTTAAATTCGCACAAGAAGAATAAATCATTCTCATATATTCCATCATTCTGCCTCCACATTCGATTGGTAATAAACAACATCCTTTTCTGATAACGATTCTATTGATTTCTTGCATTACATTATCAAGGTTTGTTTGACATTCCCCTTTCCCACCAATATCAGTTAACAATACCATTGGTCGTGTAAAATTCATTATTTTGCTTCCTTCGACGACAAACCCATTATTTAAATCATTTCCAACTGCATACACAATTTCGTCACACCCACAAACTATTTTCCAATTTGTTCCACCAAGAGTTCTACCACTTGGATGGGCAGCAACTTCAATTTCACCACACTTTTGAATTTTAAAATATTCCAATAGAAATATTTTCTTGTAAGTTTGCTCGACATCTTTTAGTTTATAACATGGATATCCAATAAGTTGTTGTGTTTTAAGTCCTTCTTTCATTGCCAAATAACCCATTTTCCCTACTGGATCAGTAGCAAAAATATTACACTTTGGATTTCTGGAGGCGATAAAAGGTAATGCCCCCATATGCCTTAGGTCGGATTGACTAATTAAAATAATATCAATGTCACTTATTCCTTCATATTTCGATATGATTTCTTTACTAAAATTACCATCTACCCCACAGTCTAAAAGTATTTTTGTTGTATTAACTTCTAATAGTGTTGATACGGGGGAAGTTCTTTGTCCATCGAACAATGACCTTGAAAGAACGCTCATTTAATTATTTCTTTTTTTTTTAGTTTTTTTAATTTTTTTCAAAAGCGCTTGTTATTAATAACATTTTGAAACTGATCCTTGCAAAAGTGAAAAACAATTAGAAATAACAATTCTAGTTTTATTGAAGTTTTTGGTTTTCGATAAAAAAAGGAGATTGGAAACTGAAAATATTTCGATCAATTTTAACGTTTATGGAAGTGGTTGTTAAAGGTAAAGTTGTGAAGGGGTATCAAAGAGGAAGAACTTTGGGATATCCCACTGCAAACATTAACCCAACGCAGCCTTTAAACGAGGGAGTGTATTATGGACAAGCCAAACTCAAAGGAAAAATATATCATGCGGCCATTTCGGTTGGTAAAAACCCAACATTTGGATTGAAAAAATTAATTGTTGAAGTTCATTTTTTTCATGAATTCAAAGATGAGTTTTATGATGAAGAAGTGGAAGTCAAAATACTGCAGTATTTGAGGGGAATGAAAAAGGTGAAAGGAATTGATGAATTAAAAGAAATGATTTCCATTGATTGCGAAAAAATTGAAAAGGAAATCATACCAAATACGCCTTTGATTAACATAAGTGATTTTTAAATAGCCTTTTGGTTTTTCTAATGGACAAGTAATGTTTCAACAATTTCAGAATCATCCCGTTCAGGCAGTACTATCGGAAAACTTTCATATGAGGAGGATCTCTCTCTTAATAATTCTGGTTTATGTGGTTTGACAATTAGCATATAAGAACATCCAACAAACGGATTAATCCACTACAAATAAATAATTATTGCTTCACATTAAATTGCTTATTTGACAAACGAAGAAGAGTACAATAACTGACTCTAATGCTATTGGAAGTAAAAAATTTGAATACGAACAAGTAAACTGCGAATTTGGAGAATGATGTTTCTTTAGAATTGTTTTACAGAAATCATAACCATCAAAAACATTAACGATTTCCAACGCAATAACCATAAAGAAAAATAAAGACACTAGAACCCCCAAAAAATATAACTAACCATTAATAAATGAAAAATTAGAAGCAAAACAAACCCCAAATGAATATGACCCTTTTTTAAATAATAACCCAGCAACCATAACGCCAACTAACACTACAAAAGAAAAACCCAATCCCAAATATCCCAAATAAGTTGTTGTAGGTTTAAATCCACATTGAAAAGAGTAATCAGTACCGACTAAATCATTAACAATAACATCCATCACATTTTAAAACAAACCTTGAGTAAATCTAAATGTTGGGTATTCAGAAAATATTCCTTCACCACATGCGATTGTTGTGGAATTCGTTCCGATTAACTGTCGCGTAAATAGTGATGAATGAACTTTAAAAGATGGCAAACATTCAACTTTTGGATATCGTCGTATGTGAAATCGAAAACTCCAATAGTAAACACAACAAAGGCAAGAAGTATTATTAGCTATGAAGGTCAATTCAATAACGTTTTGTTAATTAGATAATCGGCAAACAACTGCGACAAAATAAAAATTGATTGTCAAAACATAACAACACTTTTGGCTTACTTCCATTACTTTTTAAGTTTTAGGTCTTTTGGAAAATAAGTTAAATTACTCAAGTTCCTCAAATTTATCAATGAGAAAAAAAAAACTTCAACAACACAAGCCTTCCGAAATTCAGCCGGGATTGCAAATGTAAAACATTTTTTTAAGATTTTTTGTCTTACTTCCCTTTTTAACCCTTTGATTTGAATCTTTAAATCCAAACTTTTCTTGCTGACCCTTCCGAAAAAAAAAAAATGGTTTATTTTTTCTAACGTGTTCACTTAATTCATTGAAATGCATTAAACCAAAAATAAAAAAATGAACTAAGTATTCAACAAAAGAAGAGAAAAGAATTGAAAAAAATAAAAAAATTGAAATAAATAAAAAATCAATCACAAAACCTAAACTTAAACCCTAAAAAGACCTCAAAAACCATTCTCCCCAACCTGGTATGTCTGCACAAGTTGTTATTTCTGATTTCCAAGAAAATAAAACTATTTTTGTTAGTGGTTTAGCCCAATCCGTTAATGAAACTATTTTATTCAGTCACATTATGAAGGAATTCCCAAGCCAGGTTTTAAATGTTCACATTAACAGAGATAACAATAGGTTTGATTTCGCTATTGCCTACATTAACATGGCTACTCATGATGCTGCTGCCCAAGCCATTGCTAAGTTGAATGGAACTATTATTGAAGGAAAGAAAGTAAATATGTTCTGGTCACTTAGGGATTACAAGCAAAGAATTCAAACTGAAACCAATTTATATGTCAAAGGAATTAAAAGAGATGTTGACCAAAACAAACTTCAACAAGTATTTAATAAATATGGAAATACTATCTCAGTCAAATTAAGTACAAACGAAAAGAATGAATCAAATGGATTTGGATATGTTAAATACTGCTCAATTGAAGAAGCTCAAAAAGCCATTTCTTCTCAAGAAGAAATTAAAAAAGAAATAGGTGAAGATGGTTTTGTTGTTACTAAGTTCGAAAAACAATCTAAAAACGCTAAAACTAATTTGTACATTGGAAATATTGATTCCAACGTAACTGAAGAACAATTCATCAAATACTTTGAAACATTTGGACCAATCAGAGCCGATATTAATGGAACAAAGTTATATAAATACGCTTTTGATGAAACTTATCAAAAGTATAAAGGATTTGTTAATTATCAAAACATTGAAGATGCTGAAAAAGCCATTTCATCACCAAAAACTGGCGTTCTTGGTTCTGGTGAAATGCTTATTGTTTTTTACAAGTCAAGAGAAGAAAGAAAAAAAGAATGGAGAGCTGCCGCTTTCGAAATTAAAAGCAACGTTTCTGGAAAATATAAAGATTTCAATTTATATGTCAATACTGCAAAAGAAGCCACTAGTGATGCTGAGATAAGGGAGAAGCTCGGAACTTGTGGTGAAATTTACAGTTTACAAGTTAAATACTACAACAAACAACCAACCGGAATTGCTTTTGTTTGTTTCAAAGACGCTCAAAGTGCCCAAAATGCATTGTCTAAGGCAACCGAATTAGGATGGACCATCAATAAATTCTTAACTAAACAAGAAAAAATGGCCCAAACCATGTACGCTGCCCCTCAAATGCCATTCAATTACCCAATGAATTATTTCCAATATATGCAATTCTTTGCACCAATGTTTGCCCAACAACAACAACCAAGACAATCCAAACAACAAAAATCATCCAAGCAACAAAGAAGCTCTGACCAACACAAAAAACCAAAAACCAGTGATCAAAGAACCCAAAGAGTTGTGACTGCTGAAAAAGCCGCCCCAGTCATTACCGAGGACATGAAGAATGCTCTTGGAGATGAACTTTATGATTACATCTCCAACCTCAACCTTTATGATGAAGACCTTACTGGAAGAATCACTGGTGTTCTTCTTGAATCAATCGATTACCACGACCTTAAGAAGAAAATCGAAACTAAATCGGAAGAACTCAAGGTCATCATTAATGAAGTCGTTGAAAACTTGAAGAGAATAGATGCTTAATGCCATGAAGCGATTCTTATCTAAATTTCTTTTTGGTTTTCCCATTTTTTATAATGTTTTTCAAAACAAAATCGTGATAGTGAAAATTATTTGTTAGACGCAAGATCTCAAAATTAAATCATTTGCCACTCTTTGCTCTCAAGTCTTTCGTAAGTCAAACAGAAAAGAAAGGCTAACAAAAGGACATAACACCAACAAAACCAAATATAGATCACAGAAAATCAAAAAGTTCGACTGCCAAGCTAAATTAGGATTTACAAAATAAAAAAGAAACGAAATGTAAAAGAAAAAGACTCAAAAAGAACTTTTATTCTAAATAAAGGATGAACTCTGATTTAACCGAGCGAATTTGGATTGTTTTAAGACAAGTTCTGTTTGAGCCATTGAGAAAAGGTTAATTTGAAGATAAAAAAAATCGAATTTGAGAAAAAAATCTTGGGGTTTCCAAAAGTGGATCACCACGTTTTTTTGTGGAATATTTAACCATCAAAATCTTTAAATTTGATAAATTCTTATTATCGTCGAATGAGTGTCGTTCCAACTACGCCAAGAGAAAAAGTTGATGAAAAAGAGAAAAAATCCTCAAATTGCTTTTTCCATTCCAAGGATGATTACAAGGAATTTTATGTCATCCAACAAGGTATTCTTCTATCTTTCCTCAATGGTTTTTGCTCTATTACTTTGAAAAAACAGAAGAAGCAAGCCATCAGATCTCCTGCTTACCCTCAAATCATTGTTTTAAAATTTGATGACGAAGAAATAAACGTCCAGGATTTGGCTGACGTAATTCAAAGACCCGTGTATGAAGAGGAGTGTAAACTAGTGAAAAAGAAACAAACAGCAATGAGGAGGTTTGAAAAGAACAAAAAGATTTTTGTTCAGCATTTACTCATCGATATCTTGAGAGAAAAAGGATTCCAATTCCAGTCAAAACTGGCGAGGAACACTGGAAAAACTTTAAGACTTGAAAGAATTGAAAAAATATTCTATGGCAATCGTTTGGTCATGGATTTTCAAGATTTCATAGAAAGGGGTTATGCCATTAATACATATTTGAACGCCCAACTTGAAATCAATTCGAAAATTACCCTTTCTAAATGTTGTTCTGATTTGTCCAATCTAATTCTTTCTCAACACATAGTGTCCAATTAATTCTGTTTTTATATTTAGATTGTTCTATTTTTGTGTTTTAAAAATGGTTTTGAGTGTTGTTGATTCACTCAACCCCTTTGGCCCAAAGTCAACTCTAAAAAAGGAAACGTAAAGGAAATGAAAGAAAGGCAAAGAATAATGAAATAAAAATAAAGCAATTTAGAGAAGGAATGAACATGAAAGCAATTTTCTCCAAAAGAGATAAAGAAGGAAGGGAAACAGAAGAGAGGGAACTGCAATGCATGAAGCAACAACATAGCAAAGAAGTGATTGAATGTGGGATGGTTATTGATTTGAGTGATGCACATTTGGAAAACAAGGAATATGAATTTGAAGTGGGTGTTGTGGTATTTCAATTGGTTCCAAATGACTGCAACAATTGAACTAAGAACCTTCCAAAGTAGAACTTGTTGTCAACGTTATTGTCTTCAATGACTTGCAAGTTGCGAAGCATGAGTGTCTAATGTTATAAAACACTTTCTATTTCAACACAACTTAAAGAGGGAGATGATCAAAAAAAAAATAACGTTCAATTGTTTTGATGTTCCTAATCATTTGTATTGTTTGTAGTGATATGTCTTGTTGGAAACAGCTATCAATCAACGATGAAAAAGAAGATTGGATTGTGACTGTTTGGATGTTCGAACACTCTGAAAAGCAGTATTTGCCAGTTGATGAAAAAGAAGAAGGGATTTTGATTGATGTTTGGAATGACAAATGATGTAATTAAATCACAGTGTTTAAAACAAGTGTTGTTGATTGTTTCGATTGTATTTGGGATTATGAATGATTTTAGAAGACAACGTTGCGATAAACAATACAATCTAAAAAAAGTGATTCAATCCAGGATTTCAACACAACAAAGTGATGAGCTCTGTGAAAAGCAGCAGTGTGTAATTGAAGTCACACCCGTTGGGATTGGGATTGTTTTCAGGGATGTGCAATTTATAAAGCAATAAGCGCCAAATGAAATTATTGTTGAATGGGTTTCGATTTGGGCCAATGAATAGCAAACACCAAACACACCATTCTTGAGAAAACTTATATTGATTTTTATCCAATTAAATAAAGAGATGAACAAATATATGTATACAATAAAATCCATTTTTATATGTGTTGTTTGGGAGAATTGTTTATTTTACTGATCGAAGACAATGCACGCACTCCTTTCAATTGTTTGACATTGTCTGGAATTGTGATTGTTGTCAAAGTGTTGCAATCTTGGAAGCGTTCATAACCAATTATCTCGACATTTTTTGGTATTTCACTTCCATATTTCTTTCTTTCCTTGAATAACTTATCACTTTGCATTCATTCCCCTTTTCTTTCTCTTGATTGTATTCGGTATATGTTGCAAGATACCAAATACATTTTTTGAATATCTCTCCATCCATGTACACATTGTTTCTTCTTCCTTTTAAATTCAGCGTTTTGAAGTTCTTGGAGAAGGAACATGTTTTTTTTTGTTCAATTGAACTGGATTGAAGCAAAATCTCTCAATATTCCCTCCAAACCGTTTATCTGGGATTTTGAAATTGATGAAGTCATCAATCCTTTCAAAATACTTTGATGTTATTGTGATCGAATAATTGTCGGTTCTTTTAATTGTCAATCCTCTGTTTTTGTTCTTTGTTTTTTAGGATTCTATTTTTCGGGAATCGGCGAAACCATATTTCCAAACTTATTTAATTACTCAATTGTTCATTTATCTTCACTTGTGGTTGACTTCTTTCATGAATGGCGTATTTCCAAAACTCATCTTGAACTTCTTGCACACATCAACATTTCCAGTGATTGTTTGTAATTGAGAACAATTTTTGAATGCACTATTTCCTATTCTTACAACACACATTCCCATCTTAAGTTCCTTCAGTTTGCAACATCCACAGAATGAATCGTTTCCAATTGAAGTCAGAGTTGATGGAAGTTCAATTCGCGTGAGACTTTGACATTCAAAACACATAAGATCGGGGATTTCTTTGATTGAGGTTGGAATCACTATGTATTCAAGTGATGTGCAAGTTGAAAACGTGTTATTTCCAAAACCAGTAATAGAATCAGGTATTTCAATATGTTTTAATTCAGGACAGTGATTGAATGAAGATTGAAGATAACTTAATGAAGATGGAATTATCACTGATTTAATTGGATTCTTTGAAAATGCATTATTCCCGACGTATGTTACTTGGTTATTCAATGTGATTTCATTGATTCCTCTGTCTTTGAAAAAACAACTACTTCCAATATGATGAAGTTGTGATATAATTGTCGTTTCAATTATGATTTTGCATTGATGAAAACAATTATCACCAATTTTAGTTAAAGATGAAGGTATGTTGATTTTAGTTAAGTTCGTGCATCCACAAAACATATAATCAGATAATTCCATCATATTATTTGGTAATTCCACTTCTTTTAATTCTTTGTTATTACTAAATGCATAATTTCCAAAATGAACAACATTAGTTGGAATTGTTAATGATGTTAATTTACATCCACTGAAACAACCATGACCAATTCTTGTAATTGATGATGCTATTGTAATTGTTGAAAGTCTTTGTGCATTACAAAACATATAATCATTCAAATTAACAACAAATGGTGAATATTCCATTGTTTTTAATTGACTACAATATTGAAATAAATCATTATTTAAAGAAGTTAAAACACTTGGTAATGTTATTGATTTTAATTTGTTGCAATAACAAAATAAACCTTGTTCAATATAAGTTAATCTTGATGATATTGTAATTGATGTTAATGAATGACAACTGTCAAAACATAGTTTTCCAATCTCAACAACTGAATCTGGTATTGTTATGTCTTTAATATCTGAAAAATAAAAAAGATTATCATCTAATTTATTAACAACAAATGGTATTTCATTTCCATATTTCTTTCTGTCATTTTTAGTGTAAATAATTCTTCTAAATTTGATATTTTGATATTTTTCTTTCGTTTCTAAATAATCATGATAATTAACTTCATAATACACATAATAACCACTGATATCACCATCGGAAAATATCTCATCATTAATATCAAATAACCATTGAGTTTGTAAATTATTAAAATACTTTCTTGAATTCCGATTAATTTTAAATGGATTAAAATGAAGTTTATCAATGTTTTCTTTGAATTTAGAATTAACAAATGTGATATTAATCATATCTGAAATACTTTGAACATATTTTGAACATATTAATATTGAATATGAGTCAAGTTGACCTTTCATTTTGATTTTTAAAAAGTTTTTTGTTTCTTTTTAAATTTTCAATTGGAAAACAACGTTATTTCCCAAAAACAACAGCATTCCACTTCATAACCCTAATCAAAAAAATAATCAAACGTATTATTTATGAAAAGCATTGATAATGTGGATATTGGTTGATTTCCATGTGCACAATTGGGATGGGGTGCGATCAAGAATGATTCTGTCAACATCAATTTCATTTGAATTTGGTATTGTGACATCGCCATATATGTAGAGTTTGTGTAGTTTGTGTGGCATTTTGATTTCCTTTGTGAAGTATGAATGAAAACATTGTACTTCAACCTCACTCAGATTTGTGTATTGACTTAAATTGGTGTTATCTTTGACTTTCAGTTTCAGAGATGTGATTGTTGAAGGCAGTGTTATTCCATTCACAACATTGGTTCTCAGCCATTCTATTTCTTTCAGATTTTGATACATTTGTTGGATTTGTTCTCGGTTTGTTCGCGAATTGAAATATATTGTTAATTTGAGTAATTCACTCTGTTTCTTGATTTCATTGATTTGAGAAGTGTTGTCACATTTACCAATCGACAATGTGTTGAGTCTTTTTGGTAACTCAAATGATTGCTCCAAAATGTCATAGTTGTGTATTGCAAGTTTGCTGCAATTCTTGAATTTGAGAAAGATTTTCGCATCAGCAGGAAGGCCACTCCCACACGCCCCAACCTCAATTTGTTTGATGTGATCAAAACATTCTTTGTCTTTCTCCAACAGTTGAACATAATCAAATGATTTCCCAAACGAGATGGAAGTGACACTTGTTGGAATACAATCCACTGAGTGAATTCCGTGTATTCGCTTCAAATGATTCAGCCCTTTTATTGTGACTTCAACTCTTTCTGGACTTAATTCTATGTCTTCCAAAAACACACACCCCCTTAAATCACAACTCTTTTCAACATAACATTTCGTGAATATTGTGAGATCATACATTGCTTCAACGTCACTCTCGTCTGTGATTTTCAAGTTGCCCAATGAATAGCACGTTTGTTTGATGTCAACCCCTTTGATGGGATGTCTCGTATACACACACGCAATTTCAGTGAGTTGGCGATATGTTTCTTTTGTTATTTCATCTTCAATTTTGAGTATTTTGGTTCCAATGTTGTTGTATTTGCCAAGGCATTTTAATTCTTCTTTGTTTCTTGTTTGGATTATCAGCCGATTCAATCTGAGAGTGTTGTCTCCAAGAAATTGATTCAGCCACCCTTCGAAAATGTAATACAACTTGACATTCCTGACATTCGCAAACTCGTGCAATCGAACGATTTGTGGTGATTTGCAATAAATATCCATTTCAACTATTTTGTCTTTGATTGCTTCCTTGATTTCTACCTTGTGTAATCCGAGTGTTATCTCGACCCGTTCTACTCGCTCAACCAACTCAACACAGTTTTCGATATCATAATCATTGCATTTGATTGTTTCAATGTTTGGAAATATGTCAAGTGTGTTGTTAAAAATGGCATAGTTGTGGATGTCATCGCTTTCACTTTCATACCTCTTTCTTTTTGTGTAATATCGGATCATTTTTGTTGCTTCTCGACATTTCTTGTTGACTTTGATCAACTTGATTATTGTTTCAAATGATTTGATATACAAAACGACATTTGCCAAATACACTGCCTCCAGTTTCCCCATCTCTCTTTTTGTATTCCCAGTTTCTGAAACATTATGAAACAAGGAAATGAAGGGTTGTGGCTGCGGAATGATTCAAAAGACAAG
>NWBR01001085.1:49661-60942 GCA_002914575.1 Entamoeba moshkovskii
TTCGACTTTCTCATCATTCTATTTTTGTTTTTTACCATTTTCTTTTTATATTTTTACTAATAACAAAAAAATTGGGAGGAAATCTGCCACTTAAATCATTCCACATTTTTGGTTTTTTTTCGAACTTTTATTTTTTTGTTTTGTTGTTTTGAAATAACATAATTTTGAAAATCAAAAAAAGCAAAATTTGAAAATCAAAAAAATAATTTCTATAACAAGAAATGGAAACCATTTCACCTCAATCATATCCCTGTTTTCCTCGAATGCGAGAAGGAAAATGTAGGGTTAAAGGTTGTAATTGTAATAGATTTGAAGGAATGACTGACTTACCAGATGAAAGGTGCAGTGTGTGTTTTCACTCCATTGAGGCCCATACGCTCCCTGTTGATCGGTTTGAAAATGAGGCCATTCAAACACCAAGAAAATTAACAACTCCACGAGAGTTGTATCGGCAGAACATAGCATATGAATTGGTTACGACCGAGAGAACTTATGTTAGGATGTTAATGACATGTTTAAGGTGTTACGCGGATCCTTTGCAATCGTGTGAACCACCACTTTTGCCGCCTGCGTTGTATAAATCAATATTTTTATTTTATCGGGATATAGTTCGTGTTAATTTGGTATTTCTCCAATCCCTGGAAGAACTTGTCAATAACAACCAATTAGTTACAGGACTTACTTCGGTATTTCTTGGGACATTACCCTATTTAAGGGTTTATAGAATGTTTGTCGGTAATAATTCAGTTGGGCTTCAAGCCATCGAACAAGTTGAACATATGAAGGATGTAGTAAAATTACTTCAGCATTGCAGTAGGTATGGATATGATGGAGAAACCGTTCAACCATTGAGAAGTTATTTGATTTTACCAATCCAAAGAATTCCTCGATATAATTTATTACTGAACGATTTTTTGAAGCACACAAGCAGGGAAGACCCTTTGTTTGAAGAAACAACAGCATTGGTTGGTTCACTGAAAGTTTTGGCGAAAGAAATCAATGACGAAGTCAAGCTACAAGAAAATCGAAGGAAATTACTGGCAATAAAAAAGAAATTTTGTGATGGACCATATCATCTTTCACTTGTGGAAGCTCACCGACACATTATGAGAGAAGGGCCATTAATGAAATTAAGTAAAACAGTTCCCAAAAAAAGATATTTCTATTTATTTAATGATATTTTGGTGTATGGGAG
This sequence comes from Entamoeba moshkovskii, assembly GCA_002914575.1. NCBI lineage: Eukaryota > Evosea > Mastigamoebida > Endamoebidae > Entamoeba > Entamoeba moshkovskii. Next base: position 50,857 of record NWBR01001085.1, read on the forward strand.
AATGCAAATGAATTTATTTTATCCAAACTTATATCTTAGACTTTACTCGGTCCATATCGAAGACAGTTTACAGCCAGATTCATTCAATTTATTATCTGCTTTCAAATCATTTACAATAATTTGCGGAAGTACTGAAGAAAGAAATGAATGGGTTGATGATTTAAAGTTTGCAATCCAAAAAGAAAGTGATAAGAAATTTTCAAAAAACATAGATACCGTTGGTTTTGATGCTCCCTTATATCAACCATTTAATGAATCAACTGAATGTTTTATTTGCAAGAGGAAGTTTGGAATTCTTCATCATAAATATCATTGTCAAAGATGTGGGTTTATTGTGTGTGACTCATGTTCGAAAAACAGAAAGATTGTTCCTCCAAACCCCGTTCCTCAAAGAATTTGTAACTTTTGTGTCCGTTCTGCCGATAAAAACGTTGAAGTATTTAAAGGCTTGAGAAAAAGGTCGAAACAAGAACGAGCCAGACTGACTATGGCACTGTTGGAATAAACCATCTACAAAGCTTCACAAATAGCAACTGTCTTATTTTTATAAAAATTTGATGTTTTCATTTTTTGAATTTCGAGTTGGAAGAAATGGTGTGAAAAATGTGAATTTTAAAATTGAGGTCGCCAATGAATTGATATTCATTTCCGTTAATATCAAATGGGAGATTAAATGAAATGTTGTATTTTGAAACTGAAGGTGTTGTAGAATTTTTTTATGCAACCAACTGGGCAACATACTTTTTGCATTTGGTGAGGGAATTAGAATTTTCAAACATAAAAATCATATCAAACAACATTTAATAACAATGGAACTGGGTGCTGTGGAAACAATATTTCACACCAAAAAGAAATATTTGCAACAAAGTTAATTCAGTTTTTAACAAAAGACTTATACAATGAAACAACGCTTTGTTTTTGTAGGTTTTTGTTCACTTTTTTGTTTTACCATATCTTTTATTAAAACATCAAATATCAACTCAATTCCCAATCCAGTTTTAGAACTACACTCAATATAATGGATATTCTGTTTTAATAATATTTTCTGAATCTCTCTCATACTAACACTCCTTTCTTTTCGTAAATCAACTTTGTTTCCAACAACAATTACAGGATTAACACTTTGTTCGTTTGTTCTTTTTTTGTGAATTTTATCTAAATAATAATTGACGTCCAATGTTCTGTTAGGCGATATCATTGACAAAACAATAATGAAACACTGTGAAATTCGAATGTAAGTATCAATAAGTGGTTCGAAATATTCAGGTAATTCACAATCAAAAATGTCTAAACAAATTTTTTGACCCTCAAAATTCACTTCACTCCTGCAAACTTCATCAGAAGGCCAATAATTACGAACAAAAATTGATTGTGTGAATCGGATAACCACTGAAGTTCTTCCAACGCTGTGTCCGCCAATCATTAAAATTTTGAAATCAGCACACATTCCCTAAAATAGTAATATGAATTTTTAGTGCTTTTATGCAGATTGAAATCAAAGTTAAATTTAACCCAACCCTTAAAAATAATAATTGTTTATTAAGAATAGTGAAATCTTTATTTCCGACCTATCATTGTTCAGTAAGTTTGTTTACCAACCAACTATTCCAATTCTTTAATGGAATATTATTGTTCACACATTCATCATATAAGCAAGTATTATCAACAATTACTGGCCTGGGAATAACAATTTTTATAGCCAAAGCCAATGTGTTAAACAGTACTTTTTTGTCATCATCTCCATCCAAACAATGAATTTCTTTTTGTTTTATTATTTCTTCCAATTTATTGATTTGGTCTTTGAGTTCAAATTCAATACCCTCTTTTTCTTTTTTTAAACTCTCTTTACTTCTCTTTTCTTCTTCTAACAATCCATTTGTTCTTTCAAAATCTTCTTTGCAATTCATTAAATCTGTTTTGGTGTTCAACAACTCGTTTTCTTTTGTTTCGTTTTCCTTTTTAATGGAAATGATATAATTTTCTTGTTGTTTAATTAATTCTTCCTTTTCATTTCTTAATTCTTTTTCTTTGTCTAATTCATTCTTTAATTCGTAGTTTGTGGTTTCATATATTTTGATAACATCTTCACGTTGTTTTTTTACGGTTTCTAAACCAATTACAAGTTCATTCTTTTCTTTTAATTGCCTTTCCAATTCTTCACATTTTACTCTTAAGAAAGCTTTCGACTCAATCAATTCAATAATTTGTTTGTCTTTTTCTTTGTTTTCATTCAATTTTGACTCAAACGACCTTTCCAATTCCCTAATTTTAATATTTTTTTCATTGTTCAGAGTGCGTTCTTCCTCAAACTTGGATGTAGTTTTTTTAATGACATCTTTTAATTCATTTAATTCGAATTCATATTTTTCCTTTAATTGTTTCATCTCGTCAGTTGTCTCATTCAATTCTCTTTTTATTTTTTCAAATTCTTCTTTTCTTTTCTCATCGTCCTCTCTTTGTATTGCCAACATTTCATATTCTTCAATTGTTTTTTTCTTTTCTTCCAATTGTTTTCTCAATTCAAATATTTCGGTTGTTGTTGAGTTTACATCTTTGGCTTTTTGTTCTTCTTCTAATCTTTTGTTCCTTTCGGCAATACTCCTTGCAATAAAGGCGTTGACCGTTTTTCTTTTTTTGCTTTTGACAATTCTCTCTAACCCCTTGATCTCCTCATCTTTTCTGAAAATTCGTTTTTCCCAATGCTTAATTTCAAGCATTTCTTGGTCTTTTGCCAAATCAAATACGTTGTTTCCATCTTCTTTTATGTAAATTTTGTTGAATTCACCAATCATTACTTCTAATTCACCAATCATATTGACAATGCTCCTTGCTTCTTCTGGAGTTTCTGGATCCTCAATTTTTGGCCAACTAATTTTGACATTTTTTGCAGAATCAAGCATCCTTTTTAAAATGGCCTCAAGTCGATTTTTTAATGAATTCTTTGCTTGGGTATTTCTTTCTCGAATCCCTTTGGCAATCGTTTTTAATACTTCGTTATCATCGAATTTAGTTTCTTTCATTATAAAAAATGTCAGATAAAGATATAAACAATAATCATCAACAGAACCAGCTTCAATATATTCTGCTTTTACTAATTTAGGAATACAAAACAATTGGTGGGCAGTGTCAATACACTTTTGAATATTTTCGATGTGATTGTTGGTAAATGAATTTGTATCAATAATACCGTTTTGCAAGTGATTTAATAATTTTCCAAACAAAAACCCTTCAGATAACTCCTTCTTTAAATCAAAACTTGGACTCTCAATGCTTAAACTTGATTTAATCCATTTAGAAAAATCAGCCATTTTGACGGTATAATCTATTTTTTTAATTCTTTTGATAATAATTCTATTGAACCCAACAAACTTCCAAAACAATATTTACTTGAAATTTGATACAAAAATGATAAAATCCCTTTTTTTTCTCCTCCAAAAATGTCTTCAACTGAGGGCAGCACTTTGATTCCTTCTTCTTTGGCAAATTGAATTGCTGTGGATATATTTTGAATTTTTTCAATGTCTTTTGTTGGATTTTCGACAACCTTGGATATTTCTTTCCCACTTATATTTTTCAAAAATCGAATTAGAATCAATCCGTCCTTCAGATCAACCGTAACATCATTAACAAAAGGCCCTTCATTTATGGTGTAATTAATAAAATTTGTGTAGGCCTGAGGGTTAATGGCTATTTCTTTTTAACAACCACCGTTTAATTTTGATTAAAACCACAAACATACAACTGCTGTTCTTCTAATATCTTTGTTTTATATGCACTTTGACTTAGTATGTTATCAGACATTTTTTATTCGCCTTTTCCAGTTTTTATTCTTATCTGGTTTCTTTCTATTTTAAAAGCCCTTGGAATTTTCCAACAGTTGCAATTGCAAATTATTTTTACCTTAAATTAAGCATTAATTGGATTCGAAAAAGAACGTTTTTTTTATTTTTACCATTTTTGTTTTATTGTGTTCCAAACAATTATTATTCCAGTCCGTCCGTTGAAAGTTTTTTCATTTATTTGAGGAAAACAATGAAACTGTGATGGTAAGAAACCCATAACAATTTGACAACACACTTACCACGTAATAGACAACAACAAAACAATAACACAAAATCTGAAACAGTTGAACATCATTATTAAGAAATGGTTCGTTAAATGCAAAAAATAATTGGAAAGAGGGGGGTGCAGAGATTGTGACGAAGCAAACGCCATTTCAACGCCAAAGAAATAGCAATTGCAATAAAAAATGCCAGCATTTTAAAATGAAAATGGGGAAGAGTTGAGAAAACATAAAAAATTTCAAAATTTCAAAATTTTAAAAAACAAAAAGAAGGAAAAAAGGTTTTTTCAAGCAAAAAAAGGGTTTTAAATAACCTAAAATATCAAATAGATGAGTGTTGAGGAGACTTCACAATGGATCGCAAATATGTTTGACCATATTCCTCTTGAATTTTATCACAGTGAAATTGAAGACAGCAAAAATATAAAAAAGCGTGAAGTTGATGGCGATGACTTGGCAGTTGAACTGAAAGAAATTAGCAAAAGGGAATTATCATTGGAAGGGAAAATGACTGTATCGCAATACAATGAAATACTTTTCATTCAAAAAAAACATCAAATAAAACAAACTGCACAACCATTGATGGAAGAGGAAGAAGTAGGAAAAGAATTGACTAAAAACCCAACGACAGTGTTAAAAGAAAGGTTACACGCTAAAATTGAAGAGGCTAGAAAAGGAAAACCAAAGGGCGCTAATAGGAAAATAGAAAAGAGTGAGTTACCAGAATCAAAGAAACACGCAAAACGTGGAAATGATAAAAAACATCAACAATCAAAAAAAGCAGGGAAGAAGGAGGAAGTAGAACCATTTATAAGACCAACAATGACAAGCCCTGTTTTAAAAGATAACCTTGACTTCGGCACGATTGCTTTTACTTCAGGTAAAACAGTTCCCAAATACTTGAATAAAAAACAAAAACACGATTGATTTGAATTAAGTGGATATTTTTTTAAGGGCGTGTTTTGATTTTTTATCTTCCTCCTCTTTTAATATTCATTCTTCAAATGTAAATTGTACAAATATTGATTTATATAAATTTTTGTCGCATTTTCCAATCAATTGATATTCCTTTTCCAGCAGCATCAATTAAAACGCCTTCCTTTCCAGTGTTTGCTGAAACCCTCCCAATTCTGACAATTTCGGCCATTGATATTAACTCATTATTACTATCAATTATATTAATTATATAATTTGAGTGAGTTGTTTGGATATCCCCAGTGTATCCCAAGTAGTCTGCCCCGAAATTAAGTCCATTTCCTAAAGCAACAAGAATCGGAGAATCAACGAATTGAAGAGGAGGGTTCATGAAAAAAGGGATGACGAAATTTTGAGGATTGAATTAATTTATTTTTATTTTTCCCAAAAAACAAAAAAAGAAACAAAAATATTTATTTTTTAAAATGAACTTAAAAATTGACTTTTATATGAATTGTTGTGAATTGATTGAAATCAAAGCATTATTTGATTCTTTAAATAAGTCCAATTCAAAAGAATGGTTTAAAGGTATTAATAATTTAATTAAAAGATCGGGAAGAAATGGAATAATTTATTATTTAACATTACTCATTTCAACACCATATCACATTGAAAATAGTGTTAAATATGAAGAATTATCTAAAATTATCAATCAACAAATTACTTCTCCATTTTTTGAAGGTATTTTATTTGAAGCATTAACTCATTCTGATTATAATTGCGACATTTCAAAACTAAACTTAAATAAAAATCAGTTGTTATTTATTCAACATTTACTTGGATTATATCATGGAGAATTTTTACCAATCCAAATAAATCAAAATGATATCCCTTTTGATGGTTTATTGCATAACTTTTTTGAAGACCCACACTATTCTGTTTCTATTACAAAAAAAAGTCATCCCTCCCCAATTTATGCAGTTCGTTGGACAAATTCCATTTTATCTTCTCTTCCTCAGTTGAATCCTCAGTTACCTTTATCTAAGTTATTTGAGGAATTTACAAATGAAGAACTTGATGATTACATTGAAAAAAATCAAATTGAAACAATCGATTTTGTTGACTCTTTACACGTTATTTGCAAAAGGAAACCAAAACTAAGTAAACAGTTTTTTAATTCAGTCAATTGGAATGAAGTTATTAAAAGTACTAATACCGAATTAAAAAATGAAGACATTAATTTCCTTTGCCCTTTTATAGAAAAATGTTCACTTTCTTCCATTTCTTTTAACTTCCTTTCTTCATTTATTAAATTCATTGTTTCAACCCAAAAAAATGTTTCGTTAATACAATCATTATTTCTTCACTACTTCAATACATTTAATTCTCTTGAAGATATTTTATGTTCAAACACATTTTTTAATTTTATTGAATCACGTGCTTCGTCTCCAGAAGAGTATTATCGAATTGATTCACTCATACTAGTCATTTCAAATAAATATCAAATGGCGTCTTGTAAATATGTCGATTTTGGAAGACAAAGGATTCTGCCACTTATTATCCAAAATGAAACATTACTTTTGTGTTTTATACAAAATAACTCGGTGATATTGAAGTGGTTAAGTGATGAATATAAAAAATCGAGTTTAATTGTCAATTTCATCGTTAAGGCAATTAAAGGGAATATTGAATTAATAAACAAGTTTAAATTAAATCCTTTGATGTTGGTTGACATTGCTTCTAATGTTGGGGTTAATGCTTTGAATTCAATTTTGAACGAAGAACTTTTCGAAACAGTGCAGTTGTATTTGAAATATAAAGAAGAAGAAAATCCCATTGTAAGTCCAAAACCACTTCAAAGACAAGCCAACGACATTTTATTGGGGTTTGTTGATTCGAATAAAAGTGATGAAGATGAAATCCGAAATGATAATAATATGGCTTTAATTGAACAACTGTTAAATAGCCGTATCAACACTGACGAATTTTGTAATGAATATGAATTAATGTTGAAAGATGACACTGAACATAATAAAAGTAAAGCAACTTTAATTATTCAATTTTTATGTGACGGCCTAATTCACCCACCACAAAAAGGTTCATCAATTATAGGAGATGTGATTGGAGAATTATTAAAAAGAAAGATAATAAAAGGAGTTCTTTATCTCCATATTATCAGGATAATTATCGCTCAATTGGATGACTTCAATAAACAATCTTTCTTTCCTGCTTTGATTGCTTTGAAAAAATTAAGAAAAAGTAACGTTATTTGTGGGGGAATTGCCAAAACATTAAGAAATTATTATCACATCAACCAAATTAATCCTGAAATTTACGCTTTTATTAATGCACAATGTAATAAACCAAGAGTATCGGAAATGGATATTTTGAAATCATTAATTAATGACACTTTTTTCTTGGAACCAATCAAAAGTTCAATTTCTAAAACTATTCAACGCATTGTCAATTGTTTAAATGAAGGAAATTTAAAGGGAATCGGAAACGATCCCAAAGATGAAATATCGATCTTTATTGTTGCAATTCATTCTACATTTGAACAACAAAAAAAATTAATTGGAGTGTGTGACATTCTTTCTCAAATAGAATATTGTACAACAGCCATCCAACACAACCATTTTAATAAGATAAGTCACATAGACCATTGTATTGGAATTGGAAAGTGGCTGGGAAATTTAACTTTGAACCAAAATAAACCCATTTTAATGGTTCAATTAAATTTAAAACCATTTGTAATAAGTAAATGTAAAGTTCATTCAATTGAAGGAGTTGGGTTTTTCCTTGTCAATGTACTAAAAGGAATAAAAGGAAGTGTTTTTACACCACAAAACCCATGGATTATTCCTTTAATTGAACTGTTAAACGAAATGACAAAATTAAATTTGCCAGCCCTGAAACAAGAAATATTCTTCTTTTTTGAAAATAATAATATTGTGTTCGAAAATATTAAACCAAGACAATCTATTGCATCACTCCAATTAAACGAATTGCAACCAAGGCCATTAATTTATATCCCAACTGAAGATAATGTTATTAACCATAATAATTCTATCCCGGATATTCCAAAGAGTTTATGCACAACCGAATTAATGGAAAAGGAATGGAAATATATTCTTAATAAAACTATCAACTGTACTGCCAAAGATGTTATTGAAACTAAAAAAGGAATGATTGAACGGTTTGGGTCTTCAATTAGAGAGATCGTTTTAAAAGATATTCGAATGATGAATATTCCAGATGAATACATAAAAACACAGATTCCAATTATTATTTGTAGAATTAACTCACTGAGTGTTATTAGAATGATTGAATCGAACATTTACAATTCCATTCGTGAATATTCTGAAAAACTATTTCATAAAATGATTCTTCATTATCTTCCAACGTGCTGGATGGAGCACAGAGACATTTCTTTTGATGACTATAAAATGATTGTTTTCGAAGATTTACAAAGATTTAAAGAAATAGCAACAAAAAGAACAATGACGGAAATAGCGCGAGTATTAATGGAGATTGTAGTTGGTTTGATTAAAAACGAATTTATCGAAAAAGTCCAAATCCCACAAGAATTCGCATTTGATTTCCCATTTGAAAAACAGCTGGCACTTTATCAATCGATTTCTCAAAACCATAAAAATGATGAATGGACAACTTCATTGTTTGACAAAGACACAATTAAGTTAATTGTTAACTTGGTGGTATCGAATATTGACAAAACGATCGTTGAATTATTGTTAAATTGTTTTATAAATAACCAAAATGAAATTGTCCAACCAAAAACAATAAAATACATGATGGAACTTGTTATTAAATTGGAACAGACATCAGAGAATGGAATTAATTTGGAAGTGTTTGCGGGTATTATTGAAAATATTATTTGTTTGAGAAAAGGAACACAACAACTGCTGTTTGTTGAAAATTTATTTGAAGGAACAAAAGATTTAGTTAAGAATGAAAAAATAGTAAAGAGGGATGTGCAGAGTGCGTCATGTTTCTGTCAAGTTTTGAGAAGATTTGGCCATTCCTTGGGGGGATTGGAATGAAAAATGTTAACCCTTCTAAAAACAAAGAATTCTATCGAATTGTCGTATAAATAATAAGATTCTTCTTTTTTTCTTTTGTAAGTTTTTTATTGAAAACTAAATATTCGTTATGCCCAGTTACGTTGATTTCGTTCACTACTTTTTTTTGGTTGTAATGTCCGTTGAAGCCGTTGGGATTTTGTTTTCACAATCAACAAGAACAAATTGGATCGTATTTTTATTACTAACTGGAATGATATACGCAATTGTTGGTTGGTGTTTTAACCAGTATGAGCTAAACAAACTTAAACAAATAAAGGAGAGTGTTAGCGACAAAGCAAAGAAAGAGGACTGACCGAAATATTTCTGAATTGATTTTTGTTTAAAATTGTTTTTAACAACAAAAAAACAGGGAACTGGAAAAATGTGAGCAAACAAAATGAGTTTGAGGGAAGAGTACTTTGTTGCGATAATTGGTGGGCCCCAAGTTGGTAAAACTTCATTGGCAATTAGGGTTGTTGAAAACGAATCAATTGAAAATTATCATCCAAGCATTAGCTCTAATGTTTATAAAATCGAAATAAGAGAAAAAGAAAAAGTTATTGAAATAGAAATTGATGACACAACAAATGATGAGTCATGGTCTGGTTTAAAATACGCGTATGTAAGAAGATCAAACCTTTGTCTTATTATGTATTCAATCGATGATAAACAATCATTTGTCGAAGCAAAAAATGAATTAAAATATATTTTTGACAAAAGTAATGAAATGGTTAAAAACTTTCAAAAGTTCAAGTTGGTTGGCAACAAAATTGATTTGGAAAATAAACAAAAAATAGCAAACAGAGAAGTAATTAAAATGATGAAAAAATATAATGTTTCAATGCAGGAAATAAGTGTCGTATCAAGTAATCACAAACTCATCTATAATTTGATCAGAAATGAGGTTTATGAAACACGTTTTCGAAAAAAACAAACAGAAACAAAGGAGAAACAAGGAAATTGTTTTTTAATTTAATATGCGAAAAGAATTGGTCGTGTTTAAACAAACATTTAAAGAATGGACCT
>NWBR01001085.1:61884-76618 GCA_002914575.1 Entamoeba moshkovskii
AATCCCAAATTAAAATAAACAACATCCCTTTTTCTCCTTCTTTTTGGAATCACTTGATTGGTTAATTACCGCCCTTACAGCTTCATCAAAAACATATCTTAAATTTTTTTGAGTTAAAGCAGAACATTCGATGTATTTAACTGCCCCAATATCCTTGCATTTTGCCTCTCCTTGTTGTGTTGAAATTGGTGTAATTCTCTTCTCTTCCAATCTTTTTGCTTGTTCTTTGTCTTCTCTCATGTCGAGTTTAGTTCCAATCAAAAGACAAGGCGCTTTGGGACAATGGTGAGATATTTCTGGTTTCCATTTTGATGAGACATTATCAAATGAAGGCGGTGAAACAACCGAGAAACAAATCAGAAACACATCGGTTTGTGGATATGATAATGGTCTTAATCTATCATAATCTTCTTGTCCTGCTGTGTCCCAAAGTCCAAGATTAATAGGTTTAGAATCAACCATAACAGTGGCTGAATAATTATCAAATACTGTTGGGATATATTCATTTGGAAAGGCGTTGGTGGTATAAGAAATTAATATACATGTTTTTCCAACTGCTCCATCCCCTACAACAACACATTTAACTGCTTGCATTTCTATCTAATTGAATAATTGATCGTTTCCAATTGTTTAAATACCCAATCAGGTTTTATTTTTACACTAGTCTTCCCGTTTTCGTGTTGCTCTGAAAACGGGAAAAATAAACTTAAAAAGAAAAGAAATAAAAAATGGTTTTGACCTTTTGATTTTTAAAACAACAAACTGGGAAGAATAAAAAAGATGGCCAGGTGTATAAAGGGAGTTTTTGTGTGTGGGGATGTCGGAGCTGGAAAAACTCAATGGATATATTGTTTGGTTTGTTTTTGAAATTGAAGGGAAAAAAAACTAAAATAACGATAAGGAACATGAAAAAATGCAAGTTGGGTATCACGACGGAATACAAATTGATTTTATTACAAAATACTATCACGTCGACCGAAGAACTTGGATATTCCGAATTGTTTGTTTTTATTAATCCAATAATACAAACAAATTAAATTGAAGTGGGACTATCATAACTTCGACAGAGACCGGAATGAAAACGTTTTTCAACAGAGATTGGAGTATTGTTCGTTTTGTTTTTTATTTGTGGATATGTCAAAAGAGTTGGATGTTAATTATTCGATTTATTACTGGATAGATCAAATTAACAGACACTCACCACAAATCAAATATTGTTTGGTTGGGACGAAATGTGATTTAAAACGAGATCGAAATGTTGTACTTTTAAGTACAATAGCAAAAGAACAAAGTGTTGATGTGTTTTTTATTTCTACAAAAGAAGATGTGGATAAAAATCGGATCTTGGTTCAAAATTTATATCACATCTACGAAGGGGATGATACATTTGAGGAAAAGCCAACAGAGTATAATCAAGGTCAACACAAATCTTGTTCTTTGTTGTAATCAACTATTTTTCAGGCAATTGTTGGCATTTTAGTAAACAAAACTTTGAGCAAAAAACGAAACTTGGCAATCAATTAAGTTTATACTGGTTGGCGTTGTATGGATTATTTCTAAAATTCAAATAATCATTCGAAGAAAATGAGGAGTAGGAGTGTTGAGGCATAAAAGGAGGGGCATTATACATATTTTTTGGGTCATAAGCAGAATAAATGGGAACGAGTGTTTGAATTCTTGGAGAGAAAGAACGAACAGGGGGTTGGGACATACGGGGGTCTCTATAATCCAAGCGATGGTCTTTGCTTGCATTTGGGTTGTCAGGTATAAATTCTTCGACTGGAGTTATTTTTAATAATTTAATCATTTCAGCAATCATATCATTGTTTAGCAAAATAGCATCAGATAATTCATGTCCATCCCCAAGTTTTTCAGGTGGAAGAACCTCAGTTTTATCTTTTAAATTGGAATCTTTTTGAGTTTTAGAAATGATCATTTGCTCAAACTGAGTTTTTAAATAAGAATATTTACTTAATGTTCGTACTTTTATGAACCTTTTAGGGAAAACTTGTGGTACTTTATATTCAACTTCCGCTTTCAAATTTTTCTTTTGATCCAACAAACTCTGGAACCAATTTTCGGCAATAATTCTTCTGGAGCCATTCTCACGCATTGCCCCAACGTATTTTGTTTCTTCAACAGACCGAATCAATGGAATAACAAAATTGTTTATCTCCATTATTTTGACGTGGTGTTCAATTCCATCTGACTCGCCAATTTTCTTTATTCTGTTCAAAGATTTCATTTCATCAACAGTACAAGCCATTAATTGAACCCTTTTTTTATAAGGTTTTTCTTCTTCGCTGTCATCATCAGCAATAATTCCACCAATAATTTGAACAGGTTTTTCTTCTTCCATTGGTTTCTTTTCAATGCCACAATCAATTTTTTCAGACGACAACTCCTTTGATTTTTCTTTTTTTTCTTTTTCTCTTTGTTTTCTTCTTTCTTTTTTTTCTTGGTCCTTTTTTTCCTTTTCGATGATTGAGGCAGGGACAGACGTTCCCGTTGTTGGTTTAATTTTTCTTTTAATTGTTTTGGAAATCAATCCCAAAGAATCAATTGATTGTTGGGGAGTGACACTTTTAGATTTATTATTTTCCAAAGGCAGTTTTGACGGAGGAATGGATTGTTCCAATGAAGGGTTATTTGAAATAAAATCTTGTCCATCCCTTTTTCTCACATCACCTTCATCATTCGAAATGATCGAAGGCAATGAGTCTGAAACTTCATTTTGTCTTATAGAAAAAGAAATGTTTATTGAAGCGAGAGATGGTAATTCTGTTTTTAATTTGGGAAGGGGTGCTAAGGGCTCTTCTTCCACAGGTAGAACTATTTGAGGCAAATTTTCAATTTTTTGTTGTGGTTGCATGAACAAAAAAATGGAAAGTGATTTTTCTAATGTTTTTTTATAGTTTTTTGTTATTTCAAGTTCTTTTTCTTTAAAAAGTGAAAAATTTCACAAAAGGTTTTGTATTTACCCTAAAACAAATCTTTTTAAAAAGTGTTTTATTGGTTGGATTTTAACATTTTCAAAATATTTTGTTGTTTGGTGAGTTTGTGTGTTTTTGTTTGTGTTGGGGGTTGCTGTGTGATTTGGGCCAATAACGAAGGGGGTTGTGTTGATTGTTGTAATACTTTTGTTTGTGTTTGTGATAAAGTTTTATTTGGTTCTGACGATTTTGGTTTGATTTGAATGTCTTCGAGAAATGACTTTTTGGTAGACTTTGTAGAAACACTTCTTGTTTGGGTTTTATGACCAACACTCCCTTCATTTCCTTCAGTTTCTTGTTGTATTGGTACTGGTTTGTCTATTTCATGCTTCTCTTTTACTTCTTTTGAGGCTTGTTCAAATAATTGTTCTAAATCACTTTCCATTCCACTTATTCTTTCTTTAGTTCTTATTTCCTTTGCGTGTTGGAGTACTTCATTCAAACATTTTTCGGTTGTACTTTTGACATCACCAGAATTTGCTGATGTTTTTATTCTTTCAAGACAATCACCAATCTCCCTTCTTCGAATTATTTTCTCTTCTTCTCCATTTCGATCTAACTCTTCATTAACCAATTCTTCCAAAGTAATTTCTCTATTCGCCGACTCACGTCTATATGTTTTTCTAACTTTGATACAGTCATTATAGTTAATAACTTGTTTGTTTAAACTTGATGATATTTTTCTTAAGTCGGGATGACAGTCCGGAGAACAATTTTTAAATATTAATTTTAATAATATTTGTTCATTTTCTTGAATATCTAAATTTTCAATACATTTTATTGTTTCCTTCTTAATGAATTTCTCCAATTCAGTTGCATTTGTGATTTCTTTTAACTTATCAGGTATATCAATTTCTTCTTTGGCCATTCTATGGACTTGTTGATATTCTTTTTTTTCGATGGCAATCCTTTGGTCTTCAATTGTAATTTTGGCAAATCCTTTTTCGTTGCGATCAAATTCTTCAAATGATAAAAAGAATGGACTTCCTGGTTGAATTATTTCTGGTTCACTTACTTCACCACTTGGGATAACACATGAATGAGAACCCCCCAATATGATTAAATCAAAAAACTTTTTCATTCCATCCAAATCAGCTTTTCCTTTTCCAACGTAGAGCAAAAGAATCAAAGTCCATCCTTCTCCATTTGGTTTCTTTATTTGGAAAGAATCATCACTTAGTAGTTCTTCTAAATCTCTTGAATGTAATACTGATAGCCCATAAAGAGCAATTTTCGTTGTTTCTTTCACAAAAATAATTGGTTTTAATATTTTTTCTTCGGTAATTTCTTTATAATTCAAATAATTAATCAGGCCACACGACGCTAATATTTCACTTCCTGCGATTGAACTCAATCCACTTGGTTCATCGTTTGTTCCATGAATAGTAAAAAATGGATGTGAAACATTAATATAAGGATCAGTAACATTTAATGGATATTGAAGATTTGCTTCGTCTTGGACTGTATACGAAAGATCAACATCTCCAATACAATATTTTTTTATTAATTTTGCGGTTCTTGAAACACAAGATTTTGTTGGCCTCAAGTCATTAAAAAAGTCACCACCTTGCAAGACAATTGATTCAGTATCCCGACTTACTTCTTGAAGGAATTGTTCAAATAAGTTATAAGAATCATCCTTTAAAGAAAGGTTTTTTTCATTAAACCCAAGATGGTTATCGGAAGTCACGTAAAACACAATCGCCATTTTGATAAAAATGAGTTTTTTCTTTTATTTTTTTTCGAAAAATATGAATTAAAAAACTTAAAGTTAATTGGAAATGAAATTATTTGTGGCTGGGCTGTTTCTTTTGTCTTGGTTGTTCAAATCCTTTGTTTCTTTGTTTCCTTGGTTTCATTCCATCCGTATCGCCATTCCCATCTCTTTGCATCTGCGGTATAACATTGGAAACTCCTTTTTTTGGGTTTTCAACTAAAGAAGTCGCTCTGTGTTCAAATTTGATTGGGTTGGTTTTTTTCAAAGAGTCAATTTCCTTGATTTCTCTGTCATAATTTACGAGTTTTTTATCAATTTGGCCATCAGTCAACCCACGAATTTCTTCTTCAAAACAACGTTCTTTTGATCCTTTCATGTTTTTAACAGTGTTATCAACTTCAGAAACAAGGGTTTTCATGTCTCTGAGGTTGTTATTTTGTAAATTTTCAACAACATCGAGTGCTTCTTTTAATCTTTCGCCAATGCCATTAATACAATCAAATATCAATTGTTTCTTTAAAAATATTTCGTCAATTTGGTCAAAATATGTCTCCCAATCTCTGAACTCCTTTTTTGGATTGGAAGGTTGTGGCTTTTTGAGATGTATGTCGGTTGACAAAAAGTTTTCGATTTGTTTTTTTGCTCGAGTAAAGGAACTAAAGAGTTCTTTTTCTAATTGAACAAACTTTTCAAGAAAATAAGTGTTAATGACTTCGTTCATTGGTTGGTTAGAAAGTGAAGTAAGGTTGGCCATGGCTTGATATGAATTTACAGATAATGAACTAGAAAAAAATTAGGAGGAATGACGCAATTTTTTATTTGATCCAAAATGTTTAAAATAAAAATTAATTTCACTCAAAGTAATCATTTGGGTTTTAGGGCCTCCTGAATTCTTTTTACATAATCTTCACGTTGAGGATCTTCCCATTGATTAGCCCATTGAATTGTGTTTTTAGAAACCTCACTTAGTTTTTTTTGATCGGAAATAACTTCAAACATATCATCTTCTTCCATTTTTTCAATGACTTCCATGGCGTCGCTCATGTCCCAATCAACTATTTTTTTTAGTTCTTTTTATTATTTTTATTATTTTTTTTCTGGAAGAGAAGGGCTTGAATGAATTAATTAGAATCCACTTTGCATTGTAACATCCATTTGTCGACTTGAGAAGGGGGAATTCTGTTCTTTCGGACATATTTAATGAAGGCATATTTATCAAATCCATTAATTAGTTGTTGTGGCTTTTTTAGAAGAATGTCAATTGACATCAAATCATCATCTTCACTTAATATTTTGTCTGTTAAGAAATAAAAAATTGTTGATGATATACTTAAAGTCAATTCCCATCCCTCGACAAGAATAATGTCAATGAGCCAAATTGCTAAATCGCCATTAAATATGCGCGAAAACCACAATGCATAAAACTCCAAAAGATGTGGATACAAAGAGTCGTATCCCCCCAATTTAATGATTTTTTTATAAACATCGGAATGGTATTTTTTTAACATTAATAACTCCAAAGCCTTTATTTTTTCAACACCGGGAAACCCCCTCAAAAAACATGTCCTAAGTCTATATTTTGTTAAATTTAATGTTTGATACATTCCCCAAAATGCTTCTTCTGCATCATTAAATACCAACACATAAAATCCAAATAAATCAGCCAAACCCTGGACATACCCAACTTCTTTATCCTTATTTGCATAGGCCCTTAATGCCAAAAATAATTTTTTCTGCCCATCACTGAATTTGCACATAAACTTGACATTGTTTTGATGTGCCCTTGTGACGTCTTTGTGGATCTGATCGTCTTCTTCATCTCCCCGTTCCATTGTTGACATGTTAAAATATTCTCCCTCATTTTCTTTCATAACTTCACAAATACCAAGCATTGTTTTCCATAATTCACGTCTTTTATTACAAGGAACGCCTTTGTACAATCTAAATATTAATTTGGAATGAAACTTGTGTTTTTCATTGTAGAAATGAATCATTTCGTCCCACTTTTTCTGTCTTTCTTCATTATTGATGTAATTATCCATTTCTTTTGGTTTGTTAGTTGAATTAATTTCATACCCCAATGAATCAGTTTTTATTAAAACGCTAACTCTATCTCTTCCAGTTAAAGCCCGTCTTCTTTGAGTTGATTTGCAGACAGTTTCAACTTCACTATAAACAATCCCAACATCTTTCAACGATGACATTGATAAAAAGTGATTGACGATATCTTCAATTCCAACCTCAATTGCATAGTGAATTGGTTTATGACCTTCCTTATCAAGCGTGTTAACTAAAATATTATTTTTTGATATAGCTCGAACATGTTCCACACTCCCGAGTTCGTACTTTTCTGTTCGTGCATAGTAGTGGAGACAATTTTGGCCATTTTTATCAATAACATTTAAATCTGCGTTTGCTGCAATTAATGTTCGAATTATTTGTGGTATATTTTTATATAAGGCCAACATCAGAGGAGTGGTTCCTGAGTTATTAGAAAGATTTACATTTCCACCATGCTTTATTAATGACTCTAACACAACACAATTTTCTTTCGCAACCGAGCAATAAATCGCAGTTTCTCCTTTTCTGTTTCTATGGTCGATTTGGTTAATGCTCATTTTACGTGCCAATACTACGGCAGTTTTTGTTCTTCCAGCCTTAATTGAAGAAATAAGGGGCGTGCTACCTTCGACATTTTGAACAGCAACATCAGTACCGACAGAAATCAACTGCTTAACGAAATTTGTTTTGCCATACATTGAAGCCATATGAAGAACAGAACTCCCATCAAGCGGAGAAACCCAATTGATTTTTGAATCCTTTTCACTCAAATGAGGAGGTAATAATTCTTCATCAAATATCTCTTTTCTCTTTCCGCTCATGGCGAATGCAAAGAGTACGGGAACTCTTTCCTTTGCGATTTTATGATTTATTTTCCTTTCCACTTGATTACAAATTACTAGAGATGAATCTGATGAACGTGATTGTGTCAATCCGTTTCCTTGAACGGCAGTTTCACTTATTCTCGACATTTCTTCGTTGTTCTTTTCAAGTTCCTTTTTTCATTGATTGGAACTCACAAAAAGAGAAATCCAATCCAATAACAAAAACTAAAATTAATATGTGATTCTAAATGGGTGAAAGGCTTTGTCCAGCGTTAAAGTACAATAGTGTGTGCGTAATATTTGCAAATATGGCATTTGATTTAACATACGATTTTGTTCTTGAGTTAAATATTCCTTCGCAACCAATAAAGTAATGACAGACAAAGAACTATGTTCCAAAATGTAATGAAAATCTTCTTTGGGGTATTCACAATTAATTATGACCAAAGTGTCCAACGAAAATTGAGGAAGGAATGAGAGAGTCGAAATTTCCCCGTCAAAAAACTTGACTTTTTTTAAATATTTCAGAGTGAGGAGAGAATGCAATATGTCATCTTCCAGATTACCACACAACAACAAAGAAACCAAATATGGTGAATTATCAAATCGTACTTGGCTTGATTCAGTCAAGTGGTTTAATGTTGTTACCAATGCTATATTTTCGAATACAATTGAGTGTTGATCTGTTGTGACTTGCATTGCATTTGAAATTACAGAAGTCACAAATTCATTAACCTCAACAACATTTTGAACAGTTACAGAACTAACAAAAACAATTGGTGGTAAAGCAGCGGTAGGTAAATGAAATCTTCCATCAATTGTTAGGCTCAACTGGATCATGAATATATTTGGGAATAAATATAAATCTTGGACTGTATCATCAGTGATATTCATATCAAATGATAAATAGACTTTTTTAATGCCATGAATTGAGGCCAACAACACGAGGTTGTAATTGAAATCAATATTACAACGAGAAAGATCAAGTATTTCCAATGTCTGGGCAGAAGTGAATCCTAAAATCGATGTATGAGGCAAACTCAAATCGTCATTAGTTCTTATGGCCAAATGTCGAAGATTAACTAATTCGGGGATGTCTGCAATAAAATAATTGAAATCGTTAATGTCACTGATAAAGATATTTAGGTAGTACAAGTCTTTGAAATTAATGAAATTGTGATGATAAGCAAAAGTTTGGAGGGAAGAAAGCATTGTTAGTTTAGTTAGGTTTTCAAGTGCGTCCCTTTGGGTTTCATTTCCATCTCCGGGGTCAATTGCCAATTTGAGTTTAGTTAATTCGGGGAATTTGTAAAGTATTCTTTCGACGCCAATCCGATGCGTGGCAATATCCCCGATGTCCATGACTATTTCCAATTCTTTTACTGAATCCAACGATAATGCTTGTTGCATTTCAGGTGGCGAAACAACAGCACTATAATCAAAAATTAAAGCAGGATTTGAGTTAATTGATTTGACCCAATTTAATTTTTTGAAGTGATGATTTGAAATTGGAGAGGTAATCGAAGGCAATACATTTATTTTATCAGATTCAATCCTTGAATTCACAAACTTAGTCCCATCGACATCAAATACATTAACCATTAATAATTTTTGAGTAACTGCATGGAACCATTTATTGATATACCTAAACCTCTCTAAAGTCCGATAATTCAAGTAATAGCAAATTTCCCTTATTTCTAGTGCACATAAATGGTTCTTCGACATGACCAGCAAACCTTAAATAATTTTTTAGTTACTTTTTTCTTGTAACTTTTTTAAAGTTGTTTTTGGAAATAGAAATGGTTATATCTTTTCATTTTTTGTTTTGATTTTAAAGGGCGTGATTTGTTGGAACTTGATAATGCAAAAAGAGATTGATGACAGAGTTCTGTCAGATATTGACATTATTGACCATTCCATATCTGTTGCTTCGGAAACAATTGGTGTTGGGCAAAAGGGGCTGAAACAACTAAAGGATCAAAATAGCAAAATGAAATCAATTAACAGGTCTCTGAGGGAAATTGACCGAGAACAACAGAAATCCAAAAAAGCTTTGTTTCGAATTAGGTGGTTGTTTCCATCCCCACGGGAGATTTTTTGTCGAAATGACGGGTCCAACTCAAATAAAAAAATATGCAAAATCGAGAAAGAAGTCAGAAAGGAATGGCAAGCAAAGGAGAAAGAAGAACATTTGGAGAAAGAAGAGAAGAGAAAAAAAGGAATTAAAGAACAAAAAAGCAAACAAAAGCAAGAGAAAAAAAGATTAAGAAAAATGAATTCAAAAGACAGAAAGGAGGGGGCTTGCATTAATGAGAAGGTTATGAAAAAGGTTGAAGATGAAGAATTCAATTTAAAAATGAATGAATTAGAAAAAAATGTTAATGAAATGAATGAATTAGCACTACAAATGAGTCAAGAAATAAAAATTTCTTCTCAACAACTTGAGGTACATTCCCGGATGGCGGAAAAACAAAATCGGTTAATGGAAGAAAATGCCAACAAAGTTCAAAGATTACTCAATTAATTCAGTTTTTGGTTGTGAACCCATTTTATTGCGTTTGAAACACCTCCATTATTAACGTCAGTTGTCACAAAATCTGCTTCACCCTTTACACTGTCAAAAGCATTGCCCATTGCAATTCCAAACCCGCCAATTTGTCTTATAAATTGAAGGGCTTGAATGTCATTATCAGAATCCCCAACATAAACCATTGTATTGTTCCCAAGCAGTTGTTTTTCATAAAGTTGTTTCAAGGCCATTCCTTTGTTCAATTCTTTGTCAAACACTTCGATAATTACTTGCCCTGAATTTTTCACAACTAAATCCCCTCCTGCACGTTGTTTTAATAACACAATCCATTCTTCTTTTTCTTGAACAGAAGAGGCATACAAAGCAATATCCAAAAATTGTTCTCCTCTCGTTTGACAATAACCATCTGACGTTGAAAACAACTCTCTGAATTTCCCATTTTCTTGAATAACACTGACGACAAAAGCATTTAACCTGTTTTCTTTGCACACCTTTATTATCTCAAGCGCTTGGTCACTGTTCATTGGCTTGAATGTAAGAACTTCTTCTCCTCTTAAAGATAATGCCCCATTTGAACTAATCAAAATATCATCAAAGTCAATGGCTTTCAAAATATGTTTTGTCTCATGAATTGACCTCCCAGTGGCAATAATAATTCTATTCCCCTTTTTCTTTTCTTCCAAAATTGTTTTTTGGTCAATTTCGCTAACTGCATCCCTTTGGGAAGAAGCCAATGTTCCATCAACATCCAATACAAAAGTGTACGCCATAAGAATCAATTGATTGATTTTTGAGTACTTTTGAACTACAATAATTCCAAAAACAAAACTTTAAAAATTTCCTTCCACTAACCATCTTGATATTAAGAGAGTTTTCTAAAACGTCAAAACTTATTAAAAATAGGTAACCCTAATGGAAATCAATAGAAGCATTTTGGATAATAAACGAACTGAAAATGAACAAATTAATATTTTAAGATCGACAATGGATGCGGTAAGCAAAAGCATTCTTCTCCTCATTATACTTCAAACTATAACATTTGGAAGTATTTATTTATTTACTCATGACATTAACGATCTCATTAAACCATTCAAAAATGGAGAAAGTAGAATAGAGGAAAATAAAACTGATTTTAGTGAATACATTGTCATGACCCAAGAAGTTCAAAATGCAATTGCCAGAAATGAAGCAATTGTTGCCCTTGAGTCGACAATTATTTCACACGGACTACCATATCCTGAAAATGAGAAAGTTGCAAATGACATTGAAACTGTTATCAGAGAAAGTGGGGCAGTTCCTGCCACGATCGGAATTGTCGATGGCAAAATCCATGTTGGAATGACAAAAGAACTTATTTCCCAATTTTCTCAAAGGAAAGGAATTGAAAAGGTGAGTGTTCGAGACATTTCTTCCATTATAGCCAAAAAGCAATGGGGGGCCACTACTGTTGCTGCTACTTCACGCATTGCTTCAATGGTTGGGATTAAAGTTTTTGTAACTGGGGGATTGGGAGGAGTTCACAGACACGCCGAAGTTACAATGGATGTTTCCGCTGATTTGCTTGAACTTGGGTCAAATCCGATTTGTGTTGTCTCTGCTGGTCCAAAAATTATTTTGGATGTTAATAAAACCATTGAATATTTGGAAACTCAAAGTGTTTCTGTGATTGGATATAAAACTCAAACACTTCCACAATTTTATGTTCCAAATTCTAATATTCAAATCCCATCTGTTAACAGCACAAACTTAATAGCTCAAATAATTGATGTCAATGATAAGTTAAAAATCAATAAAGGAATTTTAGTGACCGTTCCAATACCAAAAGAAGATGCGTTAGACTTATCCATTGTTAATGAATGGATTGAAAATGCCCTCAAAGAGGCCGAGATTTATCATATTGATGGGAAAGCAACAACCCCTTTTTTGTTAAATTATTTAAATACTCACACAAATTCTCAAACCGTTAAGGCAAATGTTGCATTAATAAAAAATAATGCGAGGGTTGGAGCTTCTATTGCCTTTGAATTGGCCCATTTAAGCAATAAACAAGAGATTGAAATAAAGGAAGACACTAAATCAAAAATCGTTGTTATTGGGGCAAGCGTTATGGATTTTATAAGTAAAGCTGAGGCATTACCAGAAGTTAGTGTTGAAGGAGTAATATCTCAGAACAGAGGAGGGGTTGGGCATAACATAGCCGAGAATATTCATAGAATTGGAAATGACATTCTTTTTATAAGTGCCATTGGGAGAGATATTCTTGGAAATGTGTTTAAGCAATACTTTAAAGATATTAAAATGAAAACTGAGGCGTTAATCGAAAGTGATTATCCAACTGCAGTTTATAGTGGGGTTATTAACACAGGCGGGCAATTGATTGCTGGAGTTATTGATAAAAGAGCATTGAAGGGAATGACAGTTGGCGACATTAAAAGATTTAAAGAAGTTATAGAAGAAGCTGAGTTTGTTGTACTTGATACTAACTTTGATTTAGATGTAATTGAAGAGGCAATAAAAATTGCAAAAGGAAAAATTTGGATTGAACCAACTGGAGAGACATCACTAAAGATACTAACCGAGGAAGTTATGTCAAGAATGGACTATTTTTCTCCAAATAATTTGGAAATAGAATGGTTAAGTAAAAGATTGGGATACAATGGGACTGAATGCGATGGGGATAATATTAATGAATGTTTGAAAATGGCTGAATTATTTATTAATTATGGTGTTAAAACTATGGTTGTTAAATTGGGGCCTGCGGGTTGTTTATTGGTGGAGAAGAGAAATGGTAAAACTTGGTCGAGAATGTACAAGGCGTTTGATGTTGAAACAATTTCTGATGTTCATGGGGCTGGGGATTCGTTATCTG
The DNA here is from genome assembly GCA_002914575.1 of Entamoeba moshkovskii. NCBI lineage: Eukaryota > Evosea > Mastigamoebida > Endamoebidae > Entamoeba > Entamoeba moshkovskii. The sequence goes on from NWBR01001085.1 coordinate 74,879, forward strand.
CCGCAACTGTTGCTGCTCTTCAACGTGGTAAACCTATTGAAGAAGCAGTTTTATATGGCCTTGCGTGTGCCCGAATGACTTTGCAAACTGAAAAAACTGTGAATGAAAAAATTACATTTGAACTTTTAGATGAAATCGTCAGTTCCGAAAAAAAACACATTGAACTTTAACTCACTTGTTTAACCATTTTCTTTTTTATGTCCAATTTTTTTCGAATTCAATGAGTCGTTTTCTTTAATTAATCTTGCCAACTCCCACCACGTTGTGCTTCCCTCAAATTATTTACAAAAAATATTAATTTTGGGTTTAAATTAAATTAATTGAACGGCAATGATTCTTTTTGGCGTAAATGGATTTTTTTTGCCCAATTTGCCACAAAGTGCATTTCCAATGCCTTTGAAATTAAAGTATTTTTGTTCACAATATGACTTTTCCTTCTTGTTATCCTTGTACACGCAAATGTCCCGTAAATCGCCCCAACCACCAAAATCAAACAGAATTTCATTTGACCTTTCGCAAAAACGAAATGCACCATCTGCTGCTTTTTTTAAACTAAATTTCATCATTCCCTCTAATCTTTTATTTGATCTTAATGAGAATACAAATGATTTTGGATCTTTTATGTAACTTTGATATTTCACAAGTTTAGAAGCAACATACCCCCCAAATAAATTCGCATCTTCATCTTCAATTAAAAATATCAAATTACTTTTATTCATGATTTTTTCATCAAATGTGGATGTGTTATAATTCCAATTATCAATAGTTGAATCAAATATTATATTACCTATTTTCATTTCGGTCCATTCTTCTATTTGTCTTGTTTCTTCGTAGTCAATAATACTTTTGGTGGTGTTTTCATCAGATTTTTCTATCGACATTTTTTCTTTTTCAAGTTTTTTCATTCCGTTGGTATGAATTCTTTTCGAATTCCACCTGTATTTTTTATCTTCCAATTCTCCTTCCAATTCTTCTTTTCTTAGTGATTTTTCTTCTGTTATTTTATTGAATTTTCTTTGCTCTAACTCAATTATGATGTCAATAATTCCATTGTTCTTGGATGCCAATTCCTCTTCTTCATTTTCCGTATTTTTAACAATTTCTTCAAAAAAATGGACCATTCTTTTAAGTAGTTTAATTGTTTCTGTTGCTTTGGTATTTGATAATTTATTTCTTTGTATCATTTCATCTAATCTATCAAAAATACTTTCTGCCCTTTCAATTGCTTCTTCTTCTTTTTCATTTGGTATTTCTTCAAATCTTTCGTATGCAAAAAATTCGCGGTAGTAATAGAAATTTTTGAACCCATTTAAAATTCCTTCATTTAACAATGGAATATTGAAATGTATGTTATTTAATACATCCTGGTTAGAGAGGGACTGCATTGTTTATTACAAAACTGACGATCGTTTTTCTTCGCTACTTTTAAAAAAGTAAACCTCATTTCAAATTTTAATTTGGAATTGATTGATTTTAATCGAAATACAGTTGGAGGAAAAAATGAGCTTCAAGGAAAAATGAGGCTTCAAACAAATTCTATTTAAAGTAGTTTTTTTTTACCAAACAAAAATACTATTTATAATGTTATTTATAACACTAAACAAATAAAACCATTCAACAATGTCTTTGCCCAACACAACCAACCCTTTTGTCAACCCACCAAACCCCTTTGATCGTAGAGTGAATGATAAAGAAGTAGTGATAGATGCTTATGAAGCATTTAAAAAGGTCATTTTGACC
>NWBR01001091.1:0-10326 GCA_002914575.1 Entamoeba moshkovskii
CAATGGGAAGAGTAATGTTTTGTGTTAAACAAAAGAATGAACGATTGGCAGAAAACATAAACAAAATGATTGATCCATCATATTATTTGTTTAGATGGTTATCTTTACTTGGAGCATTGGAATTACCAATGGACGTAACCGTACAAATGTGGGATAGAACGTTCTGTGAAATTCGAGGAATGAGATATTTGATTGCGTTTTTTGGAGCGATGATATTGGAAATCGAATGTTTAATTGGTAAATTTGAAGACACGTTGAAACTACTTCAAAACTATCCAATCAAAGACTTTGAAAGAATTAATTTAACAGCACAAATGATTCTTAGGGATGTTATGAGAGTTAATCCTGCAAGAATTGATTTGAATGAAAAACCAGTTGGATGTGCCCAATCAATTCAAATAACAAAGCACGCCAAAAGCAAATCAATGGCGAATTCCCCACTTGTTAAATTCTTTTATGACTTTGGTAAAAAGTGAATGGTATCAAATAACCAACTTGTGTAATTCAAAATTAAATTGTTTTTTGGTTTATGAAAATACATCACTAATTGAATCTTTGTCCGCTTTTGATACAAAGTCATAATATAACAGATCAGCTTCATATCGAATATCAACTGAAAATAACCCACTCAAACACTGGAAGAACATCGTTACTTCATCAAATTCTAAATGATTTCCTAAGATGTGGTCTCGTTGTTCTTCGATTATGACAACAGCAATAAAATATTGTAACTTGTGTGTTGGGTATGCCAGAATCGCATCCCAAATGGTCAAAGTGTCTTCTTCGCCTAAATCTCTCTTAAACAACAATGCAATCCACTGATAAACAAAGTATAAAGAAATATTGTTTTCTTTCAAATAATCAGATAATTCTTCATCGACAAATGTGATGATTGGCATAAGTCTTCTGTCAAATTCACTACTTTTTGGACATTCGAATTCTTTTTCAACCATTTTCATCAATTCATTGAAACACCAAAAAACATCTTCTTCATTATCTCCCAATTCCATAAGACCTAATACCAAATCATGCATTCCTTGGACATATCTGATATTGTAATTCATAATACTATACAATTGCAAGATTTTACGCAACGTTTCTTTTGGATTTTTCCATTGCTTATATTTATTGTCATAAACAACTCGAACAACATCCTTTTCGATTTGCTTGATTGTTTCATTCATCTCATTCCATTGTTTCAATTGTTCTTCAAATAAACAAGAACTGATGGTTTCTATTTTACTATACATTTCTTTTCGGTGTTTTTTGATTTCATTTGAACATTTACTTATTCCTAAACAATATTTCCATGCCTCCCATCGTTCTTCTTTCTCAACTCCTGAAAATACCATTGTACTTCTGATTTTCTGATCTATTTCATCTGATACTTCTGTTTGGACTGTTGAAAAGAATCCTTTTTTCAAATAATCATCTTCTTTTGATTCCATCATCCTTTTCAACTTCCATTCCTTCCTTTTCTTAATTACTTTGTCATCATTATTAATATGTTGCATATATTGAAAGATTTCCATTTGTTTAGACGAAGTATGTTTTGGTAAACTACTTGTAATAACATAATACGCGTTTCCTTCTTTCTTGAGAAATGAAATTTCTTTTAGCGTATTAATAAGCATTTGCGTGTTTTCTTTTGTAAACAAAAACTTTGGAATATCAAAAGGAAGTAAAGAAATTGGAATAATTTCAACTTCATCGAATTTGTTATTTTCAATTGTGTTAATTTTGATTTTTCCAACATCATTCAAACAACAAACGATGTGGAATTTTTCTAAAGTTTCTTCAATAGTAATTTTATCAAAGAAATGTTTAACAGTTGCTTCAAATGTTGGTTTAACAGTCACAGGAACATAACGAATGAAATACTTTTCAGTTTTAAGAATCAAATAGAAATGACCATCAACATAGAATTCTTTATTGATTGTAATTCTGACATTATCAAATGTTCCAACAATGAGATTATCTGGTTTATAAATTGATTGTCTGCTTTTCGCATCAATACTCCTTTTACTGGAAATAAGATCAAAGAATGAACTTGATGCAATTAATTTATCTTCATTCATTTTGGTTGGTTTTTCAGAGTTTGTTTGAAGAGTTTGTTGTTTAGAAGATGGTTTTGGGCTTTCTTCTTTTCTAATGAACTTTTCTTTGTCTTTAATTCCTTTTGAAATGACCTTTTCCAATTGATTTATATTTGAAACTGGAGGAAATTGTCTTGGTTTAACTGTTGGTGTTGAAGTTTTTTCTTTGATTGAAATTGAAGAATTAACTGTTGGTGCCATTTCAGTTTCTTCTTTAATTTCTGTTGATTTTCGCGAATAATCATTTTGAAAAGATTTAGATAAGTCTGTAGTTTGTTTTAAACGATAAGGAGGCAATGGTCTATTAATTTTAGTCGGTTGCATTCAACGAATATCAAATTTAGTTTTGAGTTTCTTATCGTTCTTTTCTTTTTTTGTTTATAACATTTTTCTCTTTTTCTAAAATTGTGTTTTTCTTCTCATAAAAAATACTTCAATTAATTCTCTTTTATTCTTCTACCAATAGCTGAAATGGTTTGGGATTTGTAATGACTGTTTGGTATTCTTTCTTGACAATCACTTCTGCAGCTTCAATGGTTTCAATGATTGTTAGATCTTGTTCACCATATTTGTTGAGAGTTGAGTTAATTCTTCTCATTTCAACAAATTGAAGAATGCCAGCCATAAGAATTGATTTATGGATTAAGAGTTTCTTTGTTTGTTTCTGTTTCTTTTTGGTCTCTTTTTTTTATTTTTGGAGTAGATATTACTTTGAACTTGAAATGAATGATTATTCGATGTCTCTCATTGAAAACACTTTACTCAATCTTTTGGATAATCAGTTTAATAATGAGTTAAAAGGAAACGAAGTTATTCAATCGGAGTGTAATGTAGAAATCACATTGGATTCATTTCAAATTGAAAACAAATCATCATTTAATTTTTTAGTTCTTTTGGCAAATAAAGAAGATAAAAGTATTATTTCAGAAATAAAATACTTTAAAAATACTTGTGTTGTTCAAATTCAATCAATAAATGAATTGAATTGTTACTCTACGATTGAATTAGTTGTGTGTGTTGTTGATGAAAAGGAAAATCAAAAAGGATTAAAGATAAACAACCATTCTATCTTTTGTTGTGGTCATGTTTTGTTGCAAAGTTTGATTGAGAGAAGTTTAAATAAAAAAGTATCCCTTTTCTTGAATTCATTTGACAGTAACATTAAGAAGTTTAGTGATTGTTATAAATATGAAGGAAAATGTGTTGGGAAAGCAGAAATGAAATGTGCTTTATTAAGTAACCATTCAACTGATCATGATTTATTCATTTATGAAAACCACTTCAAAGGATTTATCAAACAACAAACTAATTTACCAAACAACTATTATTTAGTGTCATTGAGAAAGATAATTGGAATGAAGAAATTGAAAAAAGGAATTCTTCTTTTGAAAACTGAAAATAAAAACTTAATATTTAATGGAATTGAAACAAACCAAATTGCCCTCTCATTGAACAATAATGAATGTAGAAATGATTTCTATTTGAAAAAAGAAAACAAATCACTTCAAATCACTTTGAATGAAAATGGAATTGAATGGGAAATTGTTATAAATATTCATTGTATTAAATGTAATGAACTGACTTGTGTTGATTTGAAAGTTACAAAAGGAAATAATTGTCAAAATGTTGGTATTGAGTTCGTTGTAATTGGTAATTGTTTCGAATTGGTTGAATATAATAAAATTTTGAATTATTCAACTGAACAATTAGAACAAATACCAAAATGTCAATTAATCACAAATTCCAATGAACTTGTCAAGCATTTTTTATGTCAAACCATTTCTTCAAAAGAAGTTATGAATTTCTTCAAACTTTCGTTCATTATTTCTCAAATTAACAATTTATCAAAACAACTTCTTTCTGCAACAATTCAAAAAGTTCTAAATGACATTTTTAAAACAAATGATTGGGATGATTTCATTTTTATTTCTCTTCTTGTTGAATATGTTTCAAAGTTGAGTTTAAATTCTCATTTTAAAATACATCCAGAGTATCATATTCATTCTCTAACAGTTTTTATGGAAATGATTAATTCATCTTTCAAAAGAACTACTGTCATGTCAGAAATACAAATGGATTTGCTTCAATCAAAACTATTTGAATTGTCATCAAAACTAAAAGATTTTCAAATGAATTGCCTTAACCAAAGTTGTTTTACTAAAACTCTTTATCAATTTGGAAAAGTATTAAATACTTGTTCTTACTTATTAAAAGATTCTAATTTGAAAGTTATTGCAAGCCAATTCATCCAACATGATTCTTTTGTTCAATTCATTTTCGAACAAGAACTGTTTAAGGGATTGTTTGAAGATAGAAATGGAGTATTCACAGAGAAAATATCACAATGCTTTTGTGAATATTGGAGAAATGTTCTTGAACAACTCAATGAGAAAGAAAAAACACAATGGATCATTTTCTATTTGTTTAAAAACAAACACCAAATCTTGGAATTAAATGATGAATTAATCATTGATTGTTATAAGGAATACACAAAACATAGTTTGAATCTATTGCAATGGCAAAGTAAAGGAAATGATTGGCAACACATTATATTTTATAGTTGTTTATTATCTTTTATAAAAACACAACCAGAATCTTTTCTACTTAGATTTTGGGATGAAATTGATGAAAGCAGTTGTATAAAACTTATTGATACATTTAAATTTATTGTCAAAAAGTATCAACAAATAGGAAGAGATCAGGATGCAATGAATAAAATTGAACACTTTATGTTAAATGATTTAGACAATCAAATAAATGAACTTCTGGAATTGAATATCAACTCAAATGAATGTGAACAAGAAGAAAGTCCAGACAAAAGAAAAAGAAGATTGACATTATCATTATCACCCCAAAAACACAAAAGAACCATTTCTGAAATCAAATCAAAAACAGAAGTTGATTTTATTCAAATGAAAGATACTTGGTCTTTAGAAATAAAACAAGATGAACCAAACAAAATAATTGAAATCCTTGAAACAAAAGGAAGTGTCGGTCCTCCTTTGAAATTGACACCAATAGTAGAAGAAATCTTTTGTGAATCTGCTTCAGTCATAGTTTATTTCATTTCTTCATTATTGAAAAATCAACAAGAAGAAAAAATTCAAGTGAAAGATAAGGCATTAGACATTTTGATGAATTTACTTTTCTATGTTCCAATGAATACAAAATACATGACAATATTATTCACCCAAATAGAACAATTGATAGAAAATGAAATGTTGGGATATTTGAAAATAAAACAATTCACATTTCTTTTGATAAGAAACATTTTGAAACTAATGAATGACAAAGATGTCCAAATAAGAAAGAAAGCATCTGTTTATTTTAAAACTGTATTGGAATCAAATTTCTTACAGTTTGGAACTATTTCCATTTGCACTATTTATTCAACAACAGCAATTACTGAACTTCAATTAAAAGAAAGTTCAATTCTTGTACAATCACTTGATGATTTATTGGAACAAAAAACTGGTAAAACCATATTTGGAGTTGAATTTAACAATCTTATACATCATTTGATTGAAATATTGAATGTTTCACATGAACTTATTAAATTAAACAAATACAAAACAGATTTAAATTTGATTCAAGAAAAATATTTCGCAATTTCAAAAAACTATAAGAAATATCCACAGTTGTATTATACTTGGTTTGATAAACTTGTTCAAACTCAAGAACGTTGTGGAAACTTTATTGAAGCAGGAATTGCAATGGTTAAAATTATTCAATTAATTTGGATGGTTTTAAAACAATCAACACCATTTTCACTGGATTTGACTGGATTAGTCTTTACTGAAGAAATGAAAGAAGATGAAATGTTTTACAACACTTTTGATGGTGAATTTCCATTCAACGAAAATGGGTTTGAAGTATGTTTAAAGAAAAGTATTGAATATTTTAAAGAAGGAAGAATGTATGACTACTCAATAAGTGTGAATAGTGTAAGTATTGAATATTTCAAGAAAAAAGAAGAATGGAATAAAGTATCTGAATGTCATCTTAAAATGGGAGAATTGTATCAATTAAAAGCAGATAAAACAATGGGATATTTTGGAGAATATTATTTTGTTAGTTTTTATGGAGAGAATTGGGGTGAATTGAATGAAACTCATTTTGTTTATCGATCACAATTAAGAATTGGAGAAGCAATCAATGAATTAAAGAAATGTCTTGGAATTATGATTGAAGGTGACATTGTTATTGTTGATAGAAACAAAAATATCAACCAATTACAAAAACAATCAATTATTCAAATTGGTTCAGCAAAGAAAATTGGAAATGGAACTCAAACAAACAAATTCATATGTGAAATACCTTTTATTATTGGTGATAAAAAGAAAGATATTGGAGTTTCTGATGTTGCTAAAAAGAAATTATTGATAACTACTCAAGAAAACCTTCCTTCAGAATTATTAAGACAAAAAGTCATTGAAATCAATGAAACTGTTTGTTCTCCTATTGAAGTATGTATTGATGATGTTCTAAACAAAACAAATGAATTGAAAACACAAATTGAAATGATTAATCAACACAAACTTGAATCAATAACAATATTACAATCCCTTTTACAAGGATCTTTAATTCCTCGTTTGTTCTTTTTTAATAAATAAAACATTGATTTATTGTATTGTAGAAGTTAATAGTGGATTAATAACATACTGCAATTTAATTAATGATAACCAAATAAATAATACTTTTAAGAAATCAATTGAAGGAATCAATCATTTTGTTTCTTGATATTTGTAAAGAAGGGTTAATGATTCATGAAAGAAAAATGAATAAAAAATATTATCAACTTCATTCAAAAATGAAAGATGGGTATGAAAGATTATTGAATTTAACTGATTCTTTTTAATTACAAATTATAATTATTTATCACTTTTGAATTCTTTAGATAGAAGTACCTATGAACATATCCAACTAATAAATAAAAACAATAAACCATTCAACAAAGCAATAATTCAACTCATCACCAAAAAATTACAATTACAATTTCTTAAAACAAAAAAAAAATGAAAAATAAACTTCATTAAAACTGAAATAAAAAAGTAGTAAACTTGAATATTAACATAAACAGTTAATGAATACACCAGCTCCACGAGGCAAAGGAAGAAAAGGAAACCCAAACAAATTTAAAAAAGGGAAGGAGGAAAAGGAAAAGGAGAAGGAAAAGGAAAAGAAGGAAAAGGAAAATATATTCATCAATGAACATATTAGTTGTTATGCAAAAGAAAAGCATGATAAATTCGATGATTGGATTCAACAAGTCCCTGTTCATTTTATCAATATTTCATGGGAAGGAAATAAACCAAGAGAACTTAACATTATAACAAAACCAACAATATTTGATTGTTCAATGATAACTTCAACAGATATTTTCATTGAAAGTTTTGGGAAAAAAGATGGAAAAGTTATTCCATCAAAAGGAAATGGAATATTCACATTAGATCAAGTATATCAACATTTGAATAATTACTTGACTGGTATTAATGGATTTGGTATTATTATAATTAATGAAGAATATATAAATAAAAAATATAAGAAAGTAGTCGATATTTTAGAGAAATCAATTAAAGGAAAAGAAGGTTATTTCTGTTTTATTCATCCTTCAGATTTAATTCGTTCTGTTTTGGATTTCTCAAATATTAAAACTAAAAGTGATGTTGTTATTTCTGCTATTAATTCTTATCGATTAAACTGTCAAATTGATTGTTGTGGTTTTCATAAACTCAACAATAAATCAATTGCATGTTGTATTGTGAAAAACAATTTATATTCGGCCGCTTTTCAAAAGGCATTAATTCACTTTAATGTTAAATTACTAAATGAAAATGAATTAATTAGTTTGAAACAATTACAACCATTTTCACCAATAAATCATACTTATTTATTATTTAATTCAACTTACAATGGTAATGATATTGTTGAAATTGGATGTTTATTATTTAAACAATCAAATAATGAAAACAATGGTCAATACGTTAAACTAATGGAATCTCCAGTGGTTTTCCAATGTTTAACTCCTGATGAACAATACATTGAAGAAAAAAAACGATATCAAGTTGATTCTGTTGTTAATCATTTGATTGAGAATTACATTAACCAACAGAACTATGATTTCATTGTATTTCGTAATCCAAGACAAAATCAATTATTTAACAAATACATTGATTTATTCAATTACAATATAATATCACTTAATTACTTCTATTCTTCCATTGTTTCTAATAAATTAAAACAAATTCCAAATAACACTCACGAACAACAACAACTTGTTCTTAAAAAACAACCACCAAATGAAAATAGTTGTGAATTACATGAAACAAACAAAGAATCATGTGTGTTTTATAAAATTGAAAGTACTTTTACGATTCTAAATTGGTTCTTGACAAAAACAAATGAAATTCATAAAGAATGTCCTTTTAAAATGAAAACTGTTGCTGGACCAAAACAATTCATAATTCCAAATAGAGAAAAAGATCATTTTGGAAGTAAAAGTGATTGGAAATTCTTTGAAAATGATGATCCAAGTGAAGTCTCACATATAGTTATTGAAGGTGACCCTGTTCCTCCCAAACCACATCCTACTGCTAAAACTACTGCTAAAACTACTCACGATAATACCACAACCACAGAGGGAAAACATATAACTTGTTGTGTTTGTTACTCAACTGATATCCCATTATTTGCAACAAGATGTGGTCATATTATTTGTGGAGATTGTGTTTCGATGTGGTTTGGAAATGGGAATACAAGATGCCCAACTTGTAATTTGCCAGTAAGTACAAATGATATCATCAGATTATTCATCTAATTTGAGTTATTTTCTTATTCTCAGTTTTTTAAAAAAAAAAGAAAAAAGACATCATTGAATGGTCATATGAATTCCTTTCATCTTTTTCTTCAAAGAACAATACCCAATTACAGCGTGGTGTATAAAAACGGTTAATGGAGGAATTTTTAGTTAGGTATTTCCATTGGCACGTGATAATAATTTTATGTAAAAAAAATACCTCCATTAAACCCTTTTATACATCATGATTACAGTGAAATAAAGTTTTTGGATTTTGGTTGTTTATTGGAGAATGGTTGTTTATCAAATTTACTCAAAATTCAAAAAAAGTTTCAATAGAAATATTCTTTTTTTCTTTTTATAAAACTATATTTTTCAACATAATAATAAAATTAATAATTCAATTAAAATTTGTCCACTGAAACAATAAACAACCAAAACAATTAAACTTGAATTGATTGGCTGTTGGCATTAGGCAATAAACAAACAAATTTTAAACCTTCTAATCGTAAGTCTTTGGGTGTTTTATAATGGATTGTCGCATTAAAACAAACTTTCTGCTTCACCGTCAAATGTCGGGTTTGTTCCATAATAAATGGTTTCAGTGTTACTTTTTGGTCAAAATAAGTATCAACAACTAATACAATCAGTGGTTGTTAAAATCCAAATAAAATATCAACAAACTTTCTTTGATGTGTACCAATGAAGTTTTTCTTTGAATGAACAAAACATATTTTTTTCTCCTTTTTATTTTGATTTTTTAAAAAAAAATTAAAAAATTAAAAAAAAGGAACTTCACTTAAGCAATTTGGACGGTTTTTCTTGCATAACACCTCAAGATTGATTTCTGCGTTCTTGATTTTTTTCTTAAAAGTGAATTAATCTCTTCCTCACCACAAGAAAGATTATTGTCTTCAAGTTCCTTCTTTGCCTCCTCTCTACCATCTTGCAAAAACATACTTCCAGTTTTTGAGAGGGATTTAATTATTATTTCACAACAAATAGTTGGTCTTGTTTGATTATTATCGATAACTAAAGCCCTTGGAACAAATCCACAAGAAAAAAAAGCTGAAATAATGTTATTTGTTGTTGCCACCTTCTCCCAAGAGCTCACTATCGAACACAAGTGTTTTGTTGGTTCACTTGATTCCATTTTCGATTCCATAATTCTTGCTTGATTGGAGAGTTCCCTTTTATGTAAACCGAAAATTCCCACATCGAGTGGTTGTAATAAGTGGGAAGGGTGCTATCCTAATTCCCCCATGACCAATTCCCCCATGACCAATTCCCCCATGACCAATTCCCCCTGAATCTTTTAATGCTTTTCCTTTTTTTTCTGTTGTATCTTTGTTGGTACAGTCAAAAAAATAAATTAATAGGGGCATGTTATGTGCCCCAATTATTTTTTTGACACTCCATCTACGAGGATCCCCC
>NWBR01001104.1:20626-40830 GCA_002914575.1 Entamoeba moshkovskii
CTTCTTATTCTTTGGCAAGTTTTCTTTTTAAGAACAAAAGAAAGGTTTTACAGAAAAATTCAATTTTAATAAAATCGAATTATTCAATTACAGTATGTTTTGATTCTAAAGCTCAATTTCTACATTGGGGTGGCTATCCGAAATTATTGCGGCATTTTGGCTTTCACTGTTGTTGGCAATGGTTTCAAGAGTTGGCATTGGAGGATCAGACACCGGAAATTTTTCCCCTTGGATAACCTTGAGAATAGCACTTCTGTAGGCATCACTTCCGTCCATGCTTGTGGAAGTTCTCACAGTGTTTATAGAAGGTCTTCCCTGAGTAACAGAACTTCTTGACGAAGATATATCATCCAATTCGATAGTAATTTGGGATGGGGATTGGGAAGTTTTGATTCCAAATATGGACTTACGTTTGTAGAGAGAGGCTATGACGGTCAGAATTAAAAGCCCAGAACAACACATAAAAATGTTAAGGAAATGGATCATTACTTTGCTTATGGTTGAACATAAAATACCACAAATAAATGGGGATAAGGAATAAGTCATTTCCCCAATAAATTCACTTATGCCTAAGAACTTACCAATATTACGGGAGACAGTAATTGAATAGTATAAGTTTGCTTGTAATTCATAACCAGCAACTACCCCCATTGGTACAGAGAAAATCATAACAATCCACCCATTTGGACTAAGTAATAACCCAATACAAACAACTAACAACATTACAAGAGCAATAAGATTGAATCTTTGTTTATATTGCCAATAACTCCATCTTCCAAGAATAATAAAAGTAAGAGTTTGAACAACATTTTCGACAAAAAGGAATACACCAACAAAAACTGAAGCCTCTTCGGAAATACCGTTAAGGTGGATGTGATGGTCATCGGCATAATCAACGTATTGGTTACTTATAATTCCAATAACCCCATAAGCAAACAAGTGAAGAATGATGGATGAGTAATAGAAAAGTTTGGGATGTTTTCGACTGCTAACATTATTTTGGAAGACTTTTTTGGGGTTTGTTTCATCGTTTTTAAAAGTGGGTTTTCTGGGGAACACAACATAAATTATTAATGGCAGCAACGCTGCAAAATACAAAGAATAAGCCGATCCTAATAAGTTAATAGTAGTACCTGCCATTAAGAATCCAATGGCCTTACCAAAAGCACTTAATGTTGCGAAATACGAAATGTTTTTATTTTCTTCTCCAATATACGACCCAGCGGCTATTAATGCCTCATCAGGAGACCAAAACATTGCCAACCCTAATCCTTGAATTATTAAAAAGACAAACAACACAGCAGTTCCACTATTTTCAACATAGTACATTGCAGTCAAAACGCAACTTACGGACTGCAAAATACAAGCAACAGTACATAATATTTCGCCTCTCCACTTGTCTGTTAAAATACCCATAACCGGTGCCATAACACCAGCAACACAAAAAGTAACAGCATCAGTGGCCCCAATGATAATAGGTCCGGCATCAAGTTTTTTTAGTAATACCGGGATTACAAGCCAATAAAAATATACACTAAAGTCAAACAACATACCAGTAATGCAATACATGGGGATATTAAATTTTGTAAGCAATTTCTTAAACACAACCATTAATTACAATTAAAAGTTTAGGACAGAAGGTTTAAGTTGACAATTATTTTTCTCATACCATCGAGGTTTTCGAAACATTACCTTCGTTTCCCATTTTTGTGCAATAATTTCTTTTTCGCACAAAACTTCTTTTTCCAGTTCAAAATGGTTTCAAATGGTTTTGTTTGTTTCAACTTCGTGGCAAAACGTTGATTGTTGTTTCTTTGGGTTCTCATTCCGTTATTTTTGTTTTTTTGATTTATTTACAAAAATGCCGTAGGTTTTAGAACAGAAATGGCTGAGGCACAATCCCGCCAAAAGAGGGCTTCTTCTGTTTTTTTTAAACTTAATTCGTCGTGGGAACTTTGATTATCTCGTAATTTGACCGAAAAAAATCAACAGACTCACCCCTTTCAAAGGCGTGTTTATCAAATTTTTATACCTGCATTCTGCTTGCCACAAACAATCTAGTACTTGTTCGATTAACCATAAACGTCACCAGAAGAGCTCAATTAAATAAAAGGAAATGGATTATTCAAAAGTACCATAATTACCAAAGTGGCTTTCAAGGCTATTTTTGCGTTGTTTTTTTCTCTTAATAACTTCAAATGTAATAATAATGCTCATAATAACCGCAATGAATACAACCATAACTCCAGTAATTATGCCGAACCACATCCATAATTCCCAATCTTCTTGTTCTTCCTTGGCGTCTTCAGTTTTAATTATGTTCAACAAGAAAGATCTTTCATTGACACTTGGCACAACAAAACCGGCATACAAACGTAATTGGGAAGATGGGTGAATTTCAACAGATACCCTCGAGCCTAAACCATCGGCACATTTCAAATCAGCAGTGGAGTATGTGTCAGCCAAATTAAGGCATTTTCCTCCATCTTCGTAGATAACGTGTAAAGCAGTTAGTCCATCAGCATATCCACAAGTATTTATTTCCAAAACAAAGTCATCGTCAATATCGATCATATATATATCTCCATAAATTGGTTGTGATTCTTGATCTTCATCTTTATTGGAACAAGCATCAGTTGTTGAGTTAATATAATGGGGGATGGTGACGTATCTATAAAATGGAAGGTCTTTTATGGTCACCACAGTTCCGTCGGCATCCTGTTCTGGGACATAGGAAATATCAATTGTCAGCCATTCTTCAACAAATGTATCGGCATATACGACCAATTTATATTGAATGTTTGTTTCAATTTTAAATGGAATGTCTTTTAACACAACATTACAAAGGTGGTCTTTTGCTGATTCAACAAACATAGAAAACTCCGTTGTAGAATTTGATTTAACGACAAAGGCATGGTTTTTAATTGAGTCAAATACAAAAGCTGAAGTGTAAATGTTTGAAAGTTGCAATGAAGTGCATTGGGTTTTTTCAATAAGGGTATCAGTTAATTTAGTGGAGAATTGAGTTGGTAAATCAATTGGCTGAGGGTCATTATAAGGATTTGCGAATGAAAACGAAATAAATAAAAGAAGTAATTGTAATTTCATTTGAATTATTTAATAAAAAGTGCTTTAAAATTTGTAGTTAGGTTTACTTTTTAGAGAACGTCTGGACACTTATTTTTGAAGACAATTAAAACTTCAAGCCTTTGGGACTTTTCTTGGGTGGCACTAAAAGAAACACGAAAGTTTTCTGAAAATATTTTTTTGTTTTCAAGAAGGATTCAGAAAAGTTGAGAATTTTGTAAAAATTGTTCTATTTTTAATTATTTTCAGTTCATTATTTTGATGTTTTGGATTATTTGGATTATTATTTTGTAGTTGATTTTTTTTGTTATTTAGATTACTTTTTGTTTTAGTGGGCACGCCAAAGTTCTCCACACGCGATAATGCGCAATGTGCCCAAGTTTATGAGATTTTAATGGGCACCAACAAAAAAAAACGTTGTGAATTTGTCAACACTCCTTTTTTTATGAAGAATGTACATAAAGGCCTCTGTGATTAGTGATCTAAGTAACTATTTCTACTTTTTTTCAAACTGGTTTTCAAAAGGTTTTTCCAAAAGATTCCAACCCAATTTATTTTTTAATCATAACTATTCGTGTTTCTCCCAATGTCTGACGTGGGGGGTTGGGCCATGCTTCAAAAATTGATTTTTCATGAATTTCTAACAATAACAATTAAGCTCTTTCAAAAAGATCTCAGTGGAATATTCTTGGAGACTGCATTTTGTCTCAAATCTATCAAAGATTTGAACAAACAAAAATGTCTTCGACTAGATACTTCAATTTACCAGAAGTTACTTCCAACGACTTTGTTGAAAAAGTAGTTTTGCTTTATAAAACCCAACAAGAAATGTTGAATTCCCTTGGGCCAAAACAAGTAACATTAAATGAAAGGACTTCATCAACTCCCATACATGAAGGAAATGATGATTTTGTCCTAGAGTCTCCATCGTCTGGAGGCAAAGAACACACACCAAGATATTGGACACCACAGGAGTGTTTTGCTTTTCAAAAGATTATCAAATATTTAAATTTGAATTCAACGAAAGGAATGGACTACGTATTAATATCAGAATTCGTAAAAACAAGGAGCCCAATTCAAGTGAGGAGTCACGCCCAAAAATATTTTATAAAGAATGTTTGATTTTTATTTTTACTTTTAAAGGAATATTGAATATTTTTTACGTATAGAAAGAAAATGATGTGAAATTGACCCAACGAGACAAAACTGAATTAAGTAATTTCTGTTTAAACAGGAAACTTGCTCTCAAGATCATAAATAACGGATTGATGTAAAAATTTTAATTTCAACAAAAAAAACAAGTTGGATTATTTTTTAAATTGAATCACGATAACTCGAACAATGTCAAACCTATTTGGGAAACATGTCCCGTTTAATTCAATTTTTGTAAGATTTGAATAATACCTCTCTAATTCAAAACAATAACTCCCACAAGAATTTGGTTTCGAAACGGTTAGATTGTCTTCCCTATTGCCACATTGGAATAATACCCCCCTTTTATTTATTCGGAAACAGCATTGTTCATCCTCTTTGTTATTCCATTTTTTGCAATAAGTAATTGAACCTTTCTTGAAAGAAAAAAGAAAATGGTTTGGGTCCGCTATCCATTCATCGACATTTACAATTGGTTTTGACATATAAACACCAAAAACACTTCCAAATTCATCAAAACAAATGAAATACGAATTGGGTTTAGATGCCACCGCCGAAAAGAATTTAGAATTGGTTACGACTTCGTGGTGGTGACTGTCAAAAGTCACTTTATATTTTTTCAATCCAATCCAGTTTCCCATTGTTTCTAAATTACAATCAATAATTGATTGTTCTTCTTCTTTAGACATATTACATTTTTTTAATATCTTGGGGAACAATACTCTTTGTTTTTTTCTTTTTTTCAAGGCACCAACGACATCTGTTTCAGATGAAGAGTCTTCACTTTCAAATGTGCTTTTAATTTCATATTTTGCTTTTAAAACATCAATTGGCAAAGTACTAATTTTCATTTCCTCCAACTGATTATTCCTTTTAACAAAATCTTCGGATTCATCACTTGGCTCAATCTGACCTTTCGAGATTTTTTCCATAAATCTCTGGGCTTCAATTTCTCTCATCTTATCTACAAGGCCATCTAACCGTAGTTTTAATTCTTTTGTCTCATTTTTTTCTTTCTGAATAATAATCGCAAGGTATTGGGCAACTTCAACAAGTTCTTTTGATAAAGCACTGATTTCATCAAAACAGTTTTCTTTTTTGATGATCTCAGTTATCAACGTATTGTAACAACAATCGAACTGTTCGAGTTGTGCCTCATAATTTGCTTGTGATTCAAGAGGATCCCCAAGACTCTTATTTGTCTGTTCTTTTGAAATTGCATTCTGGGCAATAGAATTGATAATGGGAGTAATTTTAATGAATTGAATAAAAGATCTTTCATTATATAAATCGTTCATTTATCTTTTATAATTATCAGTTTACAAAAATTCCATTTTATTCTTCTTCTTTCAATCATCACATCTTCGATTCGGCGTTCTTTTTGTTTTTTTGGTTTGGGATTTTTCTAGTTTAGTTTTCTTGTAAATTATAGTATTTGGAAAAAAACTATTTAAATAGTAACAAAACTAAAAGCGATAGAATAACCCTTTCCATTTAATGAAAAAAACAAACTAAAAAGGCATCATACTCGGTGCTCCAGCTAGGCTAAACTTCTTTGGTTGTAGACCTCGTTTAAGATCACCTAGAAAAACATATTTATGAATAAAATTTACTTTGTTAAATTGATGGAGTAGCCATATTCATAAATGAAATTATAAAACAAAGTGAATTACTTTGAATAGCAACTGAAAAGCAATTTTCTTTTAACTGGCTCTGATTTGTTTCTGTCAACTTCAATAAATGAAAATTGTTGATTTATGGAATCCCCAGATTTTTTTCCCCAACACAACACTTGAGTTCCACATTCATCACTCCCGCGCGCAATATCCATTCTCAACCCACAATGACTGCAATTCACATAATACTTACCCTCGCCAATAGGGACTATAACCCAGTGGTTTTCTTCGCCATTTTCGTTGCTATTGGTTTGGCATACCTTTACTCCACAATTACTTTTATTTTTTTTTCTTCCCAAATATTTACCAGAGTGACAACACCTCAAAACAACACAATTCTCGTGACCCTTTGCTTTGGGTCTGCTCACTTGAAACATTTGGTTTTGTTGTTGGTTCGCGTAAAACAGTTTAACTGAAGCCCCATCTTTAGTTGAAACATCACTCACATCAATTCTCATTTTTGTTGCACAAACAGGTTGGAGTTCATATAAATCAGTGTTAATTATGCCAGTACAAATACTACCCCTTTCTTTTTCAATCGACCATTTTTTGGTTAGTGAATTCTCTAATTTATCAAGTTGAATTTCAATTTCACTAATTTCATTTGATTCTTCAAAATGGGAAGTGATTTGGGGAAGCCCATTAATCTTGGCCTCTAACACATTATGACTCCTATTAAATGCCTCCATCTCCTTTTTTAAAACAGAATCCACATCCCACTTTTGGTGGGATTCAATATCTCGAATCATTTCATGTACTTTTGTTAATCTAGAAATGATGCTTTCATATTTTATTTTGTCAGTTATTTCTTCTTTTTCTTCTTGACCGCAAATGATAAACGAGTCAGCGATGGACATCGCAAAAATAATCTTTTAAAGTTGAATTAAATTTAAAATATCGGAACACCTCATTTACACCAAAAATAACAACAAAATAATTCACGTCAAATATTTGTTATTGAAAAAAGAAAAAGGGACAATAACAAATTTCAAAATTGGAATTGTATAATAACGAAGAAAGGAAGAAAATAGAAAAAATTGGAAATTTCTTTTGATTTTTACAAGGAGACTTTCGACCAAAAGAGTTAAAATCAAAACTCCGGAATAAGAAGAAATTAAGTAAAGAACTATAAATTGTCGCAAAAGTTATAATTTGAAACTCATTTTGGAATCTAAGAAGTGTACCAAACTACTTTTTTTTGGCATGTCTGTGTTTCAACCATCTCATCCCGACTCTTTTGAAATAGTGTATGCGTTAACTGATGACGAATTTCTTGTTTCGAACACTCCAACCCAAAAGAAATCGAAATCAAATATCCACAAGAAGCCTAAAATGAATGAAATTACAGTGAATTACTGTAAAAGAACTAAAAAGTATTGGTCGACAGAACAAAAGAATTTGGCAGTTGCCCGTGCCACCCAATTAGGCCTCAGCAGAGCCACTAAAATACTTCAAAAAGAAAATCCTTCAATATTTGGGGATCTCTCCCCATCTACACTTCAATATTGGATGCAAAAAGAAAAGGAAAAACTATCTTTCTGAGAAGTAACTAACAAATATTTATAAAGAAAAAAAGGGTGTTGTGGAGTTTAGGATGTTATAATTTAAGTTTGCTTTATTCTTGAAAAAATAATGGTTTGATCAAACTCAATGATTTCAACACTTAAAACGTCAACAAATAAAACTTAATGGCTTCCCCATTCAAAAAATATCAATTTGGCTTAAGCAATAAATTTAATACCTTTTGATGTTGTTTCATAAATTTTTTATTTGGCAGGTCAAATCTTTTGACATTCATTATTTCCATAAAGGTAACAACAACACCTAACTGTAATGGTCTTGAAGTAATTAACCTTTGAATTAAAATGGTTATTATTTGTTCGGCAATTATTTCATCAACTGAGAATAACATTTGGATTATAATGCTGTAATACAATGTATGGGAATTGGCATATCTCAGATTGTCCACCATCGCATTTAATAGTGCATTCCTTTTATCAATAGGTAAATTAAACACAAAATAATAAAGTAATTGGGAGATGGCATCGCTATGAGTTTTATCTTCTCGCTTAATTGCCAAGTAAACGCATAACTGAAGATAATATTTGCTCTCGATTGTTTCCAACAAGATAGGCAAAAACTTTTCTTCACCACTCGAAATATAAACGTCAATCAATGAAATCTGCGGAATAGTTATTTTTGTTTTAATTATTGGTTGGACGTGAACACTTGCATTTTCATTAAAAGCAACATTCATTGAAAATGATATTTTTGGGGGTGTAGAAGTCAATATAATCGATCGTAATTGTCCGAATTTAATTGGGATATTTTGAACTAATTCAATGAAATAAGTGGAAAGATAATTTGAGTAGTCATGCCTTAATACGATAAACAATCGAATAGTAGTCGCATATAACACCAATATTGATTTTGGCAATTCTTTTTCATTTCCAATTAATCCAACAATGAATTGAATTAATTTAACTAATAAAGAAATGAAATCCTTTGGGGTATATTGGATTCTGTTTGATATAAAAGGAGGAGTAATAAAATCCAACCAATAAAATGCGAATGTTGGTATTTGCATTGGTTCAGTATTAAATAAAAATTTTTGATGACATGAGAAGAGCGCTCTTTTAATTTGATCTGAAGTTGAAATTGTAAAAACTGAATGTAAGGAATTAATAATATTTTTTATTTGTTTTTGTGTGTTGTCATTTGATTGATTTTTACATAATACCCAATATAATCCTTCATAAACACTATCAATAGACCTAATGAATGAAACACTTTCTTTAATTAATCCACAAATATGATTGACAAATAAAGAAATTTCTATTTGGTTGTTTTCATTATTTAGATCATCTAACAAAACGAAAATATACAAATTGTGACTATACTCTGCGTCGAGTGATTTGCTAATTAAATTTAATTCGCTTTCGTTGATTTTATTTATATCAATTTTTTTGAATAATGGATGTTCTCTTTGAAAAGGAATTGTATTGTATTTCTCATTTCTCATTTCTTCTTCATCGTATATTATTTGTTGACTTGAAAGTAATAATGATTTTGCGATAAGTTGGGGATGATTTAAATAACTGTTAATTTTATCATCAGTTCCTTTAATATCTCTTTTGTCAACTTCTTCATTTCCTTTTCTGATAGTTTCTTTAACACTTTCTTCAACTAAACTGTTAATTATTTTTTTTAATTGTGGGTGAAGAACCAATTTTTTCCACAATTGTGGTGATTTAACAACAGTAAATAATGAAATTACTTGCAAGTCTTCTGGCATTTCATTTTCACTCATTTTTTCTTCGAATGCCTTTCGCCATCTTTCTAGTTCATCACGATATTTTTGACTTATTTTTTGTTTTGCTTTCGTTTTAAATATCATTCTCCCTGTTGAATTAACAAATTGGCTGACACATCTCTTTGTAATTTCTCTTGGCGTTCTTTTAGTGTCTCTAATAATTGTATTTCTTAACGTTCCAATAATACTATCAATAGAAATGTTTTTAATTTTCAAATATTCTTCTTCTACCAATTCTTTAACTGAAGACAACACTAATTTCCAATCGTGTTCAGAATACATTGAAGTAATTACCCATGGGCAAACCTCAATGCTTTCATCAATTCTAATCTTTTTGGAATAATATACTTCCAATAACACTTTCGATATTCCTCTTTTTACAATTGTTTCCAAATCTAATAACTCTCCTGCAACTTCAGTGGTGGCAATGATTCGTTTTTCCTCTACTTTGAGGTCAATTATTTTATTTGAAGGTAGCTGTGATAATAATTTGCGTAAATCACCATGGATTGAAGTAGATGGTGGCATTGCCTCATAAACAGCCCTTAACACTGAAAGTAATTTTGAAACCCATGGGTTTTGTTTATTAAAAACGCCCTTTGCCTCTTTTAACAATCGCACAACAAATAATATCACATCGCAACACCATGTGTGAGTCAGTGAATCGATTAAGAATCTTCTTACAAATAAATATTTGGTTAAAACTGGATAATTATTTGCCAATGTAACTTTCCCAATAACTGTTCCTAATCTATGAAGAATCACAGCATCTACTGGTGTTAGTTGTTGTGAAAGTAATTTTTTAATAACCTTGTCCACTTCTTGGGTTATATAACTTTGCAATTGAGAATGAAATGTATTGTGATGTATTTGAATAAATGTAATAAATAAAGGAATTAATTCTGGTCTCGAAAGGCATGGATAGACAATAACTTCAGCAATTGAAGTAATTGCTTTGGGTCTACAAAATGCAATAAATTGTGAACTTGCCATTTTCATATCTTCTTTTGCTAAATTTAAAATGCCCGACATTATTTGTTGAGTGTCTTTTCCCAATACTTTAATTTCATTCACCCTATTTACAACTTCTTCATTAGAAACATATGGAATTTGATCACTTCTCGCAATTATATTACTGACAATTTCGGGATGTCTGTCATTTAATCTCCTATTTTCTAATATTAATTTGCCATATGTTTTCCATTGTCTTAACTTCCTTATAAATTTCTTTAATGCGGCTATTCCAAATTCAAATTGACTTCCAGGAAGTTTTAATGAATTAAAAACGTATCTCATCATATGCATAATAAGTGGCACTGGTAATAAACTATCGTTAATAATTTCACCAACAATTTCACCAACAAAAATCGCATCTCCATCTTTTTCGAATGTTTTGTCACAAATAATCAACAACGAACCCATTATTGTGTCGAAATCTTTTTTACCTTTTAGCTTCATAATTCCATCTAATTGACCAAATAATTTGTAATTCTTTCTGAATTCTTCCATGAAACCCTCTGAAATAAAATCACTTTGTTCGCCTCCAAATGCTTCCTCAGCTCTTTTAATAATACCATCGTTAATACCTTCATATCTTAATTCGTCCGAGTGACATCGAACAATTTCTTGGGCCCAACCACATGTTGATGCCCATCCTTTTATTGACACAACATTATTTTGGACCAACATTAATCCAATTACAGCTCCCTCAATGTCTCGAATACCCAAGGTATCTATCGTTTCTAATGGCGATTTCGTTATTGACAAATAATTGATTAAAGAGTTTCTCATTGTTGGAGAACATTGTAATTCATTTGACAATGCTTTGGATGTTACTGTGGAAAATAATGAAAACATTTGTTCTATCTGAATGAAATTATTTGAAGATAACAGAAAGTGGAAGTATTTTCCCAATGCAATTATTGTTGGTGGTGAGTCAATTGATGCCAACAAAGGAAAAGCGGCCGGATTACTTTGCAATATACAAAATAATGTTCCAATGACACTTGATTTTGAAAGTGCGTACATCGAACACAAAGGCTCAATAACGTCAGGTAATAAATCGCCATTAAAAGCGAAAGACTGAAGATATCTTAATTGGGTTTGAGGATGTTTCCATGGGGAAATGAAATAATTAATGGGGAATTGTCTGTTTGTTGAAGAAGAATAAATTTTAAGTAAACGTTGGGCAGACGCTGGTGTTATTGCATTATACTCCGAATTATCTAATTTTTTAATTATTTCTTCCCATTCTTTTGGTTGAATTTCTTGGCCGATATGTGTTAAAACATCGTCTTTAAATTCAATTCTGTATGTGTCTTTAGTTTTATTGTTATTTGAATTACTAAATGAAAAATCGTCCAAGGTAGTTGGTAATATTATCAGTTGATTTGATTTTGAAAGTGGATTTGAATGTAATGGTGCCTTTACTGGGCCGCGTTGTAGTGTTACATTTGAATTTAAAATATTTAATAATTCTACTACTCTGTTTTCGATGGTACCACTCGACATACAACAAAATAAATAAATTTTTTGAAAACAAATTTTCTTTTTGATTTTCGATTTATTTCTCTCTTTTTATAAAACCCTTCTTTTCTTTCTTTTTTGGAAAATTTTTTTTTGGTTTTCTTTTCTGCTTTTTATAACACTTTTCTGGCGCAAAACAAAATTCAAAAAATCACCAAAAAAAATCATGGAATGATCAGTTGAAGATGTTTTTTTTGTTTGTGTTGTTTTTTTACTTGTGCTGTTGCATTGAAAACAAAAAGGATTTAAGGCAATTATTACAAAGATCTGATTTTATTATCAACTCTGCGGATAAATTCATTGATGATTACCGAAATACATTAAGTAAATCTAAAGCCGCAACAGATATGTTTAAAACTAAGGAAGTACCCAAACCACACGAAAAAGAAACAATTAAAAGACTTAGTTCGCCAAGAACAAAACCTGTTGTAAGAAAATATATCAGACCAACCCGAATTCAACACTCCAACCCAAATCAACCATTACGTATTTCGACAATAAATCAAAGAATAACCGAGTTTCCTTATTTCACACACGTATTGAATGTTAGCGAATTCACACAAACAGAAGATAAATGTAATGTTGGAGGGCCTTCTTATGGGTATTATATTCCAATCATTATTCCCCCGAAAAAAATGCTCAGGGTATCAACTTGTAATGAAGACACAACAGTGTTTACCCCAATTTCAGTGACATATAATGGCCAATGCCTTCAACTAATCCAACGAAAATGCAGGAGATGGAGTGGGAATATAATTGAATATCTTCCAAAAAGTGAAAATGGGATGGAAGCGATTGTGCGGGTGGGGGCCAGCAATACAAAAAATGCGAAAGTGAGAATTACAATTTATACTGTCCCAATTACTGAAAAGAATAAGATGAAACTACAACAAGGCCACGTCATGAGGGGAAATTCTAAGAACACAAAAGTTAAAGTAACAACACGAAAAGGTGATATTGTCCCCACGATTGAGTTCAATAATTCTTCGAAAACTTCCCAAACACCAACAACAGATGCGCAACCTTTCCGTGATGTTAGCAAGACTGGGCCAAATCATTCAATCCAATTATTGGTGAAAAACACGCAAAAAATGGGTGGGTGGTTCAAAGTGTGTATTGCCATTGTTATTTCAGTTGTTATATTGACTGTGGGTGTGATTATATTTGGTTCTTTTAGGGAATCAAGACAACCCAAGCAGTATGCCCCTTTTTAAATTGATTTCTTTTTCAACCCTCTCCCTTTTACGATCAAGTCTTTTTATAAAAAATTTGTTATTTGGGATTTTTCCCGAACTCAGGCATCAAACCGCCCCAAATTAATTTTTTACCAAAAGAAATTTCACTTACTCCCTCTTTTTCATTTTTAGATTCCTCATGTTATCTTCCTTTTGAAAAAAAAAACTATTTCCTTTGGTTTTAAATAATAAAATTCTAGTTTGCAATATAAAAACCAAAAATAGAGTAGCTTTCTTCAGAAATTCCACAAAAAGTAAAAAAGAAAAAAAGAAAAAAAAGAGAAGAAGATTGTGAACTGAAAACTGAAAAATTACAATTTAAAGGAAAGATGTCGAAGAAAAAGATTCTGTTAAAAGTTATTATTCTTGGAGACTCTGGTGTTGGAAAAACTTCCTTGATGAATCAATTCGTTAATCACAAATACAGTTCAGTCTATAAAGCCACAATTGGAGCAGACTTCTTAACAAAAGATCTTGTCGTCGATAATCACGAAGTTACAATGCAAATTTGGGACACTGCTGGAAATGAACGATTCCAATCACTTGGTGTTGCTTTTTACCGTGGAGCTGATTGTTGTGCCCTTTGTTACGATGTCAATGACCCAAAGACATTTGAATCTTTGAATAATTGGAGAGAAGAATTCCTTGTTCAAGCCTCGCCAAAGAACCCAGATCAATTCCCATTTGTTGTTTTGGGAAATAAAATTGATACATACGAAGGAAGTCCAGATGCCATTAAGAAAAAGGCTGAGCAATGGTGTGTTGAACATTTCAACATTCCCTTCTTCGAAACTTCTGCTAAAAACGCCACTAACGTCGATGTAGCTTTCCAATCGATTGCCCACGCTGCTATCGCCCAAAAAGGCACCGACACCGATATTTACGTTATGAATCAAGTTAATATCGATCAGCCAGCCCCTCAAACTCAAAGGACTGATTGCACTTGTTGATCTATTGAATTTTGGGTGAAAGTATATTAGGGTTTATGACAATTTTTTCATTGGAATTTGAGACATTTTTATTTAAAAAAATGAATAAAACAAAAGTGAGAGTTTGTGTGAAAAGAAAAAAAATCACCACACAATCTTGAAAAATAAAAAGAAGATGAATTTATCTGGAGTTTATAGCTTGAAAGAAAAACAGAAGGATGTTATCAAAAATATTTTGGAAGGCAAAATCACTTCCAGAGATGCATCTAATAGTAAATGGAAATTGTTGGTCTTTGATAATTTCTGTTCTGAGTTGATTGGAAACCATTTCGTAGTTTCTGATTTGAGACAAAGCGGGATCACGATGATCCTTAATATCGAAAATCAAAGGCAACAAATTGATGATGTTGAGGCAATTTATGTTGTTCAGCCCACAAAGAAAAATATTGAATTAATCGTAAGGGACATAAAGGAAGAAATGTATGAATCGTTTAGTTTATGTTTCAGCAATGAGTTGAGCCCCAAACAAATGAAGTATTTGGCAAAAGAAACAGTAGGCCACAAAAGAATTAATAAAATAAAAGAAGTGATAAATGGTTGTTTCAATTTTCAAATTCCTGAGGTCAATTTAATAAACATTAAACTGGAGCATTCATATTCGTTGTTCAATAATCCAAAAATTAATGAAGAAATGGGAATGAAATTGGTTAATTATGTTGTTGACAGTTTATTTACAATTATTTTTACAATCAAACAAATTCCCATTATAAGGGCAAGGAGTAGCACGATTGAACAAGTAATTTGTGAAAAATTGGTCAAACGGATAAGAGATTTTTGTGCTGAAAAGAAAGACTATTTTGTTGGTAGGAAAAAACAAAGAGTTTTGCTGATTGTCTCCAATCGAAATTATGATCTTTCACAAGGATTGATGCATGGATGGACTTACCAAAGTTTAATAAAAGAAACTTTGAGTTTGGATGGAATGAAAGTTGAGTTAGAAGGGAAAAGCGATTACATAGATTCTGATGGCGATATATGGAGTCATTGCAAGGAAGGTATTATTTCTGATGTCGCCGATAAGATTATTTCGAAAACTAAAGAACTCGAAGAAATGAAAGAAACAATTAAACAGGAAAATAATGGAATGTTTGACAAAGGAAGCGTCCAAATTAATGAGGGTCTATATTCGAGAAGCAAGAAATTGGAAAGAGAAATTGATTTACATACTACGATCGCTCAAAATGTATTGAAAGGGATACAAGAAAGAGAGCTTGATTTATTATTTTCATACGAAGACAACATCATGTCTCATATTAAAATAGAGAAAACTTCACTAATTGAATTTATGAGGAAAATAGAAAAAAAAGAAGATTTGATAAGGCTGTATTATGTCTGTTTATTAAATAATTTTATCGTTGAAGAAATGAACGAAATTCTTAAAGAAAAACAAATTGACTTAAAGGAAATAACGTACATTGAACATCTTAAACAAATGCAAGAATATCTACATGTCTCAAAAAGGAATCACGAAAAAAGATTTAGTGTCACTGAAATGGTTGGAACAATGATTGGAACTGTTGCCAAATTACTACCTTCAGATAAAAAAGTCGCTGCGACAATTGTTGTTGATAATTTGTCTAATTCGAAAACTTCCGATATGGAAAAGGAGTTTGTTTATTTTGATCCGTCCGTCTCGGACCAAGTTCTTAGTCCCGAAAAGAAATTTAGGCACGATGACATTATATTGTTTATGTTGGGTGGTGGTAATTACATGGAATATACCAATCTTTCCCAATTTTCAAAAAAGGTTGGGAAACGAGTTATATACGCAACGACCGAAATGCTGAATGGGAATGATTTGTTGGAACAAATTTCCCAAATCGCCCACAATTGATTTTTTTAGAAATTGTTTTTGTTTATAACAAAATGTCGACGAACTCAAAAAAGACTTTGTTTTGGTTAAGACTCAAAAAAGAGAGATGGAATGTCAAAATTTAATGAAAGGAACTGATAAAATCATTCAAAATTTATGGCCAAGAGCAGATATTCCAGAAAGAACAAAGGAAAGAAACAAAAGAGAGAACAACAAAACACCGATACGACCGAGGGAAAAGCGAAACCAACCATTGAAACAGTTCAGTTTAACGGATTTGAAATCCCAAAACGTTATGCAAACTTTTTGGAAAGAAAACCAATGAAATTGGAAATCAAAAAAGGATTTGTTGAAGGAATGAACGGAGACGCAACCATATTTTGTAATGATGATCTTTTAGAATTGCTGTCTTTCGAGATGATGCATGACGCCAACAATAACTTCCCTTCATGTGTTAAACAAACAGCCAATGTTACGACACTTCCTGGTGTTGTTGGATCACTCGCAATGCCAGACGCACATAGTGGATATGGATTTTCTATTGGAGGGGTTGCCGCTATGAGATTAGACGATCCAAACGCAGTCATTTGTCCCGGTGGAGTTGGTTTTGATATCAACTGCGGAGTAAGATTGATTAGAACCAACTTAATGAAAGAAGACATCGAACAACATCGCAGTCGTTTGGCTGATGAATTATTTAAACAAGTCCCCAGTGGAGTTGGAACTCAAGCCCAAATAGCTTTTGAAAAAGACGAATTTGATATGCTTATGAAGGATGGGTTGCAATTTTTAGTTGAAAAGGGATATTGTTGGGAAGAAGATTTAAAACATTGTGAAGAAAATGGTAAAATCGATGGGGCAGATCCCTATTTAGTTTCCAAGACTGCCAAATCTCGTGGATATAAACAAGTTGGTACATTGGGGAGTGGTAATCACTATTTAGAAGTCCAAGTTGTTGATGAAATTATGGATGTTGAAGCTGCCAAGGCAATGGGAATCACCGCTGTTGGACAAGTTTGCGTCATGGTTCATTGTGGAAGCAGAGGATTGGGGCATCAAGTTTGCCAAGACTATGTTAATATATGCATGAAAGCGGGAATTACAAATCCAATCGATAAACAATTAACTGGAGTTCCATTCAGTTCTGATATTGGAAAACAATACTTCAGTGCAATGAATTGTTGTGCTAATTTTGCTTTTGCAAACAGAGGAATGATCACATACAGAATTCGTGAAGCTTTCGAAAATGTTCTTGGAATAAAAGCAAAGAAATTGGATATGCATTTGGTTTATGATGTTTGCCATAATATCGCAAAGGTTGAAGAACACGAATTGGACGGCAAAATGGTAAAATGTGTTGTTCATAGAAAAGGTGCTACCAGAGCATTCCCTCCCCAACACCCTGCTGTTCCAGATGATTATAAAGAAATTGGACAACCCGCCATTATCGGAGGAAGTATGGGAACTTGTTCATATGTTTTAGTTGGAACTGAAACTGGAATGAAAACCTCATTTGGATCGACTTGTCATGGTGCTGGAAGAAAAATGAGTAGAGTTAAGGCTATGGGAGAGGTCACTTCAAAGGATGTTCTCAAAAGAATGAAGGAGAAGGGAATTGAATTGAGAATTACTGATCCAAAACTTGCCGCAGAAGAAGCCGATGAGGCATATAAAGACGTTACTGAAGTAGTTGAAACATGTCAATCCGCAGGAATTTCCCGAATTGTTCTTCGTTTAAAACCATTGATTGTGGTGAAGGGATAAAAAAGAATAAAAAATTAATTGAACTTATTTTTTTAAAGAAAGTTACATTTTTAATTGACATTTTCTTGCATATATTGGTTTAATTGAAATAATAACACCGGATTTTTGACTTGGGACAATAAATTGGTAATGTCATGATTTGATAAATGGACTTTATGGTTAATGCAAAAAATTAATGCTTCGGCATAATCGCCAACAGCAATTAATATTTCTAATATTTGGTCATTATTCTTTTTCATTCGCTTTAACATGTCCATGGCAAATTGATATGCAAAATCACATTTTTCCCTCATACTAACAAGTTGCAATGCGACTATCTCATCGTCTGGAATAATGTGATATTGGAGCAACATCAATAGTCTTGATAATTGACCATCAGTAATTAATGCCTCTATTAATCGACAATAAACTGCTGGTGGGATTCGAGTTTTATTTGAACAGACAAACTCTACCATAACGTAACTATAAATTTGTGGGTCGGGTCTCCAATCAACCAGTGCAGAAGAAATGGCACTTGAACCAGAAGAAACAGCAAACACATCCATTAATGTCTCGAAGTCAATATTTCCTTTTGAAAAGTCTTCAAATATATTTAATAAGGCTCTTTGAAGAACTATTTGTGGGGCGGAATGTCTCAATAAAAATGAGCATTGGCTAACTGGAGGGAGATGTTGAGACAACAATGCGAAATCAGCTTTTAAAGTGGTAATGGTTTGTTCATTAAAATTAATGAATTGGTTTTGATTAATTCTTAAATTATTTAAGGAAAAAGGAGGTAGCTTTACAATTGCAATTTTATTTGCTGTGGAGGTTAACTCATATAAAACCCCAATGGAATTAACCATAATCAATAATAAATCACCAGTAACAGCAACTTGAGCAAAGTTATTGACAGGTACATGTAATTCCAATATATTTTTAATTTGAGGACCAATTTCAATTAAAGATGCAATTCGATTATTTGCCTGATAAGAAAATATCCAATTTGTTTCTCTAATTTTTAATATATCAAATGATATTTTTTCTTGCGAGTCAGTTGGTATTGAAACTGATTGAATTAAATGCAATGATTCACATAATTGATATGTTTCATAAATAATTGAATTTTTTAATTGGGTTAAAGTAATTACGCAATCACCAAACCATTTCCAAGAAGTTAATGGCCTGTGTTTTGTACTTTTTAATTTTCCTTCAGTTATATTATAATAATATAAATAATTCGATGTAATCGCTATTATTATTGTTTTATAATAATCTATCGCTATTATATTTTCACTACACTCTAATACTTTTTTATTTCCTTCCATATTCCTGATTATTATTTGTTTTGGTCGTTCATTTGGCGTGTACACAAATATTCCTTTTACTAAACAACACGTTCTGATTGGTTCATTAAATTTTACTTCTAATGAATTAATAAATGGAACAGTGGGAATTGAACAATATAATTTAAACTCATTATTATCAATAAAATAATATCCATTTTTATTATTTGCAACATAACTACAACTTTTTAAGCTAAATGTAGTAATTATTGGAATAATTGGTGTTAACGCGTCGTTCATTCAGTTAGAATTTCTATTACAACTTAAGAAGTTTCTTTTATTTTTTTGTTTCTTTTTTATTCTACATTCATTATTTGTTATTTATATCATTTTTTAGTTTGTGTTATTTAGTTTGTGTTTTCGATTTTTTTGGATGTTGCTTCTAGAACCTTATTATTTATTAGTTTTACTTTAAAGATCATTAAAATCAATGTTTCAGATTTTCCAAAATGAAGAACAACCAAAATAAAAGGCAATGGCCCATGTTATCGATTTTTCTCAACTCAATAAAAATTGACCCGATTTGATAAAAGTTGGTTGTGTTTTGAAATTTTTAGGCCTAAATAGATTTTTCTACTATTTTTTTTTGAAACGAGTTCGATCTGTTAATTTTATTATGTTATTTCTTTTATTGATTTGTATTGTATTTGGCTATTATGATGAAAATAATGATTATATGGAATGTATTGCCCAAGGAAATCAGATTTTTAATAGGTCTGATTGTGATAAAGTAACTGATAGTTCCACAGGTTCAAATTTCTCTTTTTATTGTAATGGTAATTTCACTGTTAATACAACCAACTCAAAGTTAAATGATAAATACTGTCTGGTTAAAACTGAATCGGTACATTCGGAATATATGTCATTAGAATCATGGGAGTTTCATTTTTATTGTATGGCAGTTAGAAGCGAAATTGTTCATAATTGCACAACAATAGTAAATCAAGATTATAAATTTTATTTGGATGATAATCTTGGAAGACAGGAGTTCCCAACAATGTATGGGCAGAATTTAAAAGTGAATGGGGATATAACACTTGATTTCTACGCATGGTGGGAATGGGAAGAATTTATTATTGAAGATTATTCAAATATAATAATAAATGATTATTTTCATGGCTCAGAAAAAGTAATATTTGGAGAAGATAGTTCAATTACCATTGTTCATCGATTTTCAATGAATGCCACATTGATAATTAAAGGAGATATTAATAAAAGAACAAAACCATTATTTACTTCATGGGATTCTTCAAATCCAACTAATGCTCATTTTTATCCAGATTTTAAAATTGAAGATAATTATCCAAACTGTGTTGATGTTTTA
>NWBR01001114.1:17443-35639 GCA_002914575.1 Entamoeba moshkovskii
TAATGAGATGTGATTCATTTAAATTTCTGAGTATTACTAATTATTCTGATTTAAAACATGTTATCGTTAGTGGTTGTTTGGGTGTCTTAGATCTATCCATTCCAGATTCAGTTACAACAATAGAATTGGATGATTGCCAATCATTACAAAGATTGGATTTATCAACGAATTTATCACGACTTAATTTTTATTATTGTAGTCGTCTTCGTTCCTTTAAAATCCCAACTAAAATCACTTCAATTAATTTAACAAACTTTGAATTTCTTTCTAAAATTGAAAATATTGAGTTATGTCAATTAATCCAATCTGTTAAATTTGTTAATTGTAATGGACTTGTTCGTTTTAATGTTCCTTCAACAATAAAACAATTAGAACTTAAGAATTCACTTGCGGGTAATAAAAACATTGATTTAAG
Source organism: Entamoeba moshkovskii (assembly GCA_002914575.1). Classification (NCBI taxonomy): domain Eukaryota; phylum Evosea; order Mastigamoebida; family Endamoebidae; genus Entamoeba; species Entamoeba moshkovskii. The sequence continues at coordinate 17,859 of NWBR01001114.1, forward strand.
ACAATGTATACATTTGGAAAGTGTTTCATTCATTGATAGTTCAAATATTGAAAATGTATATTTTCCAGAAGGTGTTTTAAAAGTATTTTTTGATCATTGTGAAATGATTAGTGATATGTTATTACCTTCTTCTGTTGTGAAAGTGAATTTTACTAAATGTGGATTATTACAAACAATACAAACAAAAGCAAAATGTGAATTAATTGTTCAACAATGTGATAGTTTATTTCAAATTCAAACTCCAAATGTGTTGAAATGTCTTTATTACAATTGTCCTTTATTATCAATTCAAGAATTAAACAATTCAAATATTCCAGCAATAGAATTGTCATCATTATATCTTTAGTTTAAATGAAAGATTTATGTTGTATTTATTTTTTTATAATGAAATGAAATGTTTAAAAACACAACCATCATTTTTAAAACAAAGTAACGTCGTATTAGTTGAAAAGAATGAAGACAAACAGAGTTCATTCACTAGGAAGTACCAAAATGGAAAACAAAAAAATATCCACTCTTAAATCCAACATAATTACTAATATTTCCATCATTTCTAAAACAAACCACTTTGTCAAACGAATCAATACCTAATAATTTCTCATCAAGGTCACTTCCAAAATTTTGGAATAAACTCGAAACATCTTTTTCACATCCAAGCGATTTATCAACAAAATACCTATTTGATGTTTGAAATAAATTAACAATGTCTTGAAATGAAGTAGTTGTAATGACATCCAATGGGTTTGTAAAAGTTCTTATTTCATCAATACAAGTGCTTCTCCATGAAAATTGAGTTCCAAATGGTATGATATAAATTGTAATCTCAGGGTCACCATATAAACACCAACTTCGATATAGAGGAGAATGACAATCAGCCTTTTGAATAATGAATTGATTAAGTCTTAAGTTAATTTTTTCACTTGCCGAATAAATTCTAAGACCAAACTCTTTCATTCTATCTTCTAAATTACAATAATAATCCCACGCATCGATTTTCTTTACATCGACATCAAGTACTTGTTTGAAATCCATTTCTGTTTTTGAGTTTTGAAAAAAAAACAAAAAAAATGAATTTTGTTAATCTACTTTTTGAAAACTCAAAATTCAAAAAATGAAAATTGAAGTGAGAGTGATTGAAGCAAAAGACTTAAAAGTTACTGACTATTTTGCAGGGACAAGTGATCCCTTCGTCAGGTTGAATATAAATGGTCAAATGCATAAAACAAAAGTAGTGTATCGTACATGTGATCCAAAATTTCATCAATCATTTACATTTGATATCATTCCTGGTCAACAAATTACATTTGAAGTCTTTAGTTTTGATGAAGTTGGAAGGGATGATCCATTGGGAACAGCACAACATTCATTATCTTATTTCTACCCAGGACAAGTAAGTGATTTATGGTTGCCATTGTCTAAAAAAGGACAAATTCATGTCCAAGTATTATCTCCTGGGGGATTGCCAAGTGCGATTGGAACAACACCATTAACACCCAACCCAAAAGTAGTTCAAGGTGAGCCAACCCAAACACGAGCGAATATCGTTCATTCCCCACCGATTGGTTATAAGTTTTTTGGGTATACGCCATCCTTTAATTGCCTAATGTAAATGTGGAAAAGAAATGAATATTTTGTAAAAATAATAAATTAAGGTTTCAATTCAATTACAAAGATAATTTGACAAAACAGAGAGTTATTTAAAGAAATAGTTCTTTTAAGTTTAGATGAGTTTTTTTTGGTGTTTCAAAAAAATCGTTTCTTTATTGGCCCATTCCAAAAACTGAAAACTTTCCGAAAAACTGAAAACTGGTAGTCCAATTTGTTATGAATTTGAGGGGTAATTACAACGTTTTAAAAGAACGTTGTATTGAAAAAGCAGAATTGAGACAAAATAGAAGGAATTTATTGTTGCAATCAAAAAGAATTCAAGGGGAAGAAGGAATGAGCGAAGAAATAAATGAAATGGTTTGTTTTAATTTTCTAACATTTTGTTGGTAGTTTGATGAAATATTCATGTTTGTTAAAGGGAATGCTTCAATTACATAATCAATTGGTTCAATGTACTAATTCTTTACAAGACATGTATAATATTGTCATGACACTGGAACGTATGATTCAAGAAAGTAAAAATATCGAAGAATTTGATATTTTTACAGAACCATTGATGAAATGGATCTCAAATTCTGTTTGTTTATGCTTTAATTTGATTATTGATGAGATGAATTAATAAGTTAGAGAGATATCATGTTAAGGTATCATATTATCACTGTATTTGTTTTAATTGTTCAAAAAGAATTAACGCCTCATTTAAAAAACACTGTAATGCCAATTGCCAAATTAATAATTTCACAAACAAATCACACTGATTTGATTGATAGAACTTTGAGATTAGTTGGGTTTTATATTGAACATTCCACTGATATCAATGATTATGTTCAATTTTCAGAAATGGTTGAAATGATTGAAAACAAGAAAAGAATTGATAAAACTGTAATTGGGATGGTATGTTGGGATTTGTATTTTGTGGTAACTCGTGCTTCAAAACATAATCAAGATGTTCTTCCTTCTTTACTACCATTTATAAAAACGTATTTACAAGTAAATAGTGAAAGTATTGAAGGAAATAATTATTTATTACTGACGATATCACAATGTATTGAATATAAAATCGATTATATCACTTTATTTGACCAACACACCCAATTTTTATCGAAATTATTTCCTTTTTTAACCACTGGAGTTGAACAGTTAGTCCTTCCTACGATGCATCTCATTGCGCAAATAGTTGGATGTAGTGATAATTATGTTCAATTTTTCATTGATAATTCATTAATAGACAAACTAATAGAAATTTTTAATTCACTTCCACCTGATAATGTTCTTTCTGAGGCGATGTGGATTATTAGAAATTTGTTTGTACCCGAAGGAAATAAGAACGCAATTGCCATGATAAACAAAGGTATTATTCAATTCATTATTAGATATATTTACAGACAAAATATTTCATTCGCTCAAAACGCTGTTTGGGCTTTAACAACTGGAATTTTGTCGTGTAAATCAAGACAAGATATGTTGCAACAACTCGTTACAATTGGAGTTATTCCACCAATTATTTATGTGTTAAGGAATTATAAACTATTTAAACCTGATGATGTATTAAATTGTATTGATTCAACGATATGTTTGATGATTCAGGATAGCATTTCTCCAGAAATTGGAGCCGAATTTGTATTTGAAGAGAATGGAATTATTGATATTCTGGACGAATTAGAGATTGACCCGACGATAAATGAATTTACGCGACTAAAAATCATATTAGTTAAAAACTATTTCAAAAATGGTTTCGAAGAAGAACAATACAATAATTTGGTTATGCAATGACAAAAACAGTGTCAATTTAATTGAATCATTTGTTTTCTATTTAAATTATCGCAAGAAATAAATAAAATTATTACACTTAATTAAGCATTAGATAATTATCAGTGATACTATCCAACATGAATTGAGCGGTTTGTTTGTCTTCAATGATAGAAGTATCAATCCCGTTCACAAATTCAGCTGGAATGCTCATAGGGATTTCAATACCAAACCTACGATACAGCCCCATCACTTCGGCGTTGATTTGTTTTTCAAATAAGAATCTTTCTTCATTTTCTCTTCTTTGTCTTTGTTCTTTCACAACACGAGGATTTCTTGGTAAGGGCATTGGCGATGGGTTTGGAAGTGTACGAGTCATATAGGGATTTCCAACTGGTGTTTTTGGAGTATTTAATGGTGGGTATGCGTTTGGTTGAGAAGGAACATCACGAACAAATACGGGGGGATATGGTGGATATGAAGGTTGGGGTGAGTGCTGGGGTGCATAGCTTGTTGGAGAATTTCCTTGTGGAAAAGGATAGCCACTGGTTGGTTGAGAATTGCTTCTTTGAAGTGTGGGGGGTTGTTTAACTCCGTTGTTTGGAATTGGTGGCCTGAATGGAACATTTGATTGTGGGACTGAAAATGGATTGTAGGGGTTGTATGGTTGTGTTGAAGGAGAAGAGGAATTGTATTGGTGGACGGGAGTGGGTTGATATGAAGGAGAAGAAACAGGTTGAGGCGGGGCAGATGGAATAGTGGGGAAAGTGGGAATAGTAGGGACGGTGGGTTGTCGTGGAGAAGAAATAGTAGGGACGATGGGTTGTCGTGGAGAAGGGGAAGACCCAGGTGGATTCAAAACCATTGGGGCCTGGACAGAATTTGGATGTAGGGGGAAATTAGGGGCATTTTGTTGGACTGGGGCAGTGTTAACTGGAGGAAGGAAATAAGTGGGTCTATTTAAATCAATAGAACTTTTTCTTTCATAAACTTCAATCAAAGGTTGAACTCCATTCGTTGGAACACTTCCGCGTTTAATTTTTGAGTCACCACTTTTCTTGGAATCAGATTTCGATAATGACTCGTCAGAAGGAAGTTGGGAATACGTTTTTCTTTTGTCGATTTTTTTCAAATCTGTCTTTAGTAAAACAAATTTATTTTTACAAGGGGCTTTACATAATGGACATTTTAATTCAAGTTTATTAATATCAAATTCATTATGTCTTATTAAACATAATGTGCAAAAATACATTTTACCCGCACAACAAGTATCAAACTCGTTTAAAGGATATTCGGAATTTTGGCAATAACATATACAACAAGTTTGATCTCCACCATCTGATTCATCCATTTTGTCGCAAATTGGAGATAATAACCCATTTTTGATATATTTTTCAATTTTACTTTTAATTTTATTCCAATTTGGAGGAAGATTGGCAGCAGTAATAAGAGGTAATCGATATTTCTGCATGAATTTTAAAAAATAATAAGTTTTTCCGCTCAATCCTTTTTTATTTTTCTTTTTTGAGAAAACTCAAGGGGAAATGATGGGAATTAAATAAATGGTTGTTTTCTTTTTATTCATTCTTTTTTTGTTTTTCACAATTTCTGTAAAAAAAAGAATTTGAAAAAAAAAAACATTTTTCTGGTTTCTTTGACGACCATATGATCAACACTCATTTGCTTCAAAATGTCTCTAATGATGTCTCTGAAAAGTCTAAGGCTTCTAAAGTTTTATTTGGGAAATCCTTTGATTGCAATTTATTTCATGACCGTGTTGTATTGGAAGAAACAAGTGGTGGGGAATGGACAAACAATGACATTCAAACAATGTTCGATATTCTTGCGACGGTAAGAAATAAGGCTTGCCCCCATTTAGTCCAACCAATGGGGTATACCGTCAAAGACCCTTCTTTGAATATGTATGGAATTGTACATCAAAAGTTTGTTTGCAGTTTAGAAGAATTGATTTTCGACAAATCCAATACTGCCTTCAATAAAATTGATTTGACAATTTCGTTGAAATATAAAATTGCAATTCAATGTGCCAAAGCCCTTGCCTCATTACACAAACTCGGATACGTCCATCAACGAATTCAACTCAATTCATTTTATGTTGATAAGAATTGTGATGTTTATTTATCTGATTATTACCTGCCACAATCGTTTCCAAAACCGCATATGAATGGAAATAATGTTGGAGAAAGGGGAGATGTTTTTGGTTTGGCCTACGTTGTTTACAAATTGTTTACTGGATCAAAATGTGATATGAATTTAATTGAAAAGCCATTTCTCCCTCGACTTTACAAAAAGCAACAACTTTATGGGTTTCATGGAGAAGAGAAAAGTAAAAAACGAAGTTACATTGACAGTGATGAAAGATACATTGAATTAATTAACACAATTTCTTCTTCTTTAGAAGAATTGTTGTTAGATTCGTGGAGTCCTTATGTTTTGGACAAAACTACTTCAAATGAATTTCTAAATAGAATTTCTTATTGCTCTATTGTTGTGGAATGTGGAGGTTTTTGGAATGCCGACTTTTTTGTTCATTGTGTCGAGGAAAATGGATCAGTGCCAGATAGGGCAATTCGAAGTGAATGTTTCATTCAAAATATATCGAAATCAGTAAAACTGCCATTAGAAGAGGTGAGTCTTGCCGCTTCATTATTTGGAAAAGGAAATGAAATCACATCACTTCAGTTTGGGCGATTATCATTTATTTACGGACAATTTTATTTTGATAAAGCCATTATGTTGGACATGATTGAATTCGCAGAATCAAGTTATTATTTTGATGTGTCGAAAGAAGAAGCCCAAAATCATTTGAATAAAATGGCCGATTTAACGTTTCTTGTGAGACCAAGTGATACGGATCCGAAATATCCATTCACTTTATCTAAAAGGAACAAAGGAAAAACAGTGCACACAAGAATTGAGAGACAACAGAGTTTATTTGTTTTGTTGGGCGATGGCCGTAAGTATTCGGCAACTTCCATTCCAAAATTAATAAAACAACTCAAAAGTGATGGTCTTGTTGGGGAGCCATGTCCCAAAGAAGAGGTGGATGATACTTATGCCTAATTGACAACCTTTTTAATTTAAACCATATATAACTAATACACAAAGTAAATTAGATGTTGAAAAAAGAAGATATTTGCTTGAAATCAGATGCGAAGTTGTGGTTTTCCCAATGTTCCCAGTTTGTAAATTTCATCAGTAAAGAATTAAATTCGTCTGTTAGAATTCTATTAATTTTAAAAGCTTCTGATTGTAATTCACTCATAACCACAGTAAAGTAAGATTTCCAATCAATCAGCTTTGGTCTTAATTCCCATAAATTCATAACTTTTTTATATATCCTTCCAAAACGTATTGCATTTATCAATTCAAAAGTCTTTCCACAATATTTCTTTTCAATAACGTTTTTAATTGCGTTTAGGCTCACCTCCATTTCTTCTTTGCTGCATTGACTTGGCGGAATCAAAATAAATTCATTTCCAATAAAATCAACAAAAGAACTTAACATGCCTGGATTGGTGTTGATCTCGTTTAGATTGTAACCGACAATAAACCCGCGATCTAAAATATCTTTTGTGACCATTTGCTTTGAAGAAGAGGAAAATTGAAGTGAAGATTTAACACTTTTACATGAAGAGTTTGGCTCGAAAAACGAAGGTAATGATGCTGTTAAAGGTTTTTGTCCAAATGAATTATTTAAAGAAATAATTGGTTCGTTGCCAGCAAGTGGTTGAATTGGTAGTTTAGAAGAAGACTTTTTGTCCATTGTGTTTAATGATAAATTCGGGAGAGAAATGGTCATTGATGGCATATTTGAAGCGAACCCACCACAGGGAATTCCATGAGTAACGGGATTTGATGATTTCTTTAAAGATAAAAACCCAGTTGAAATACTTTTGCTTAACTGAATTTTTGATGAAGCCTTAAGTTGAGGGTCTGGAATTCTATCCAAAGCGGACAGTGGACTTGATTGTTTTAAAGGAACTTGTTTGGGAACAATAGCCAGTGGTTTTATATTTTGTTTTAATACTGGCGATACGAAATATTGACCAGTAAGTTTTAAATCGTTCATCCGAAGTAAAATTGTATCAAAATCAGTCAATAGTGTATTGATAACCCAAACAACTCTGTCTGCATTTTTTATTTGAACAACGAACCTCTTTTTGCGAATGACGCCAATTCGAATAATTTTGACGACTTCATTTTTATAGTTGCCATCAATCATATTTTCAGGAGAAGTGACTTGGTGTGTAATCGATATAAAACGTTCTTTCTTTTTGGCCAAAGGGTCTTTTTTCCAAATCACATTTTGATTTAAAATGATTCGTGGTGATAAATCCATGTGGGATAAGAATGAAAAAAAATTGAAGAAACACAAATAAAAATGGGATATTTGGTTCAAAATGAGGGATATATTTAACTTTCAGTCAAAATAAAAAAGAAAATAACATGACGTGACAAATAACAAAAAATTGAATTTGGTTTTTATTTTTGTATTCCACAAAGATGGTTTTCTACAATCGTTATCACTTCATTCAAATCTTGGAAATCATTCCTCATTGAAAAACGAATTAATGAGGATATTAGCCCATTACCATTGTTTTGGGATATGTCATAGGCTGTTTCATTATTTCGATTTGTTATTGTACAATCACATTTGAATCGCACTAAAACAATTCCAACTTCGACTAAGTCTTCAGAGGCAACAATGTGTAATGCTGTATTACCATCCTCATCTACCTCATTTAAATCATATCCATTAACAATTAAATAACAAGCAATTGCAGTCCGTTTCTTTTTAATTGCCTTAATTAGTAGTTGACTTCCATACAATTCAAAGATTTGAGTATGTGCCAAAGCCCTCACCAACTCTTCAATTTTGTTGGATTCAATTCCGTTCAAACAAACTTCTCTCCAATTATCGTCTGATGGAATAACAAATTGTTTCCTGACGTACTTCCTTTGGATGATAATTGATCTCTCCTCAGCGGAAGAATCAGGAGAAATCATATAGTTCTGCTGATAGATTTTATTTACTTTATCATTTCCAAGTGCGTCTAGTATCCTAACAACATAATCCTCTATATTATCGAGTGTTGTGCTTTTAACCCGACTGTAAGCAACTCCTAAACTCCTATGAATTCCACTGCATTTTATACAAAAAACTACTCCAAGATTCACTGAAATCCACTGTGGATTTTCACAACCACACTCAGCACAAATCAAGTTGTCTTCTCTTTTTAATATTCTCCCAAGTAATGGATGTATAATGCGGTGAGAAAGAATTGTTCCATTTAAAACATTTTCCTTTTGTTTTTCAATAAGTTGTTGCCAATCCAAAGCGTCTTGTTTGCTTGGAGTTAAAAGAGTAAACTTACCATTAACTCCATTACACTCCAAAACATTTTCATTGGCTTTGAAATTGGTGGTGATAATATTAATTTTATCTTTTTCTTCAACGGCGCCCTTGTTTTGGACCAATCCAACCAGACAATCCCCATTGAATACATAATACACTTTTTTATCGTGAAATGATTGCTCTTTTCTCATAAAAAATTCACCAAATGATTGTGGAGTTGGAACTGCATCTCTCGCAATCGTAATTGACGATCTAAAAGAAGTTGTTTGCATTATCAAAGAATTGATTTTAGGTGTTTGTGTTTCTTCATCAAAATGGCGTTTTGCAGTATTCGTGATATATTTTGAATACATATTAAAGAGATGAATGACATTTTCTTCAGTCATCAATGTTAGTTGTTGGGTTTGACTATTTAAAACAATTCCCAACCCAATAACTGAATTTTGCATTTCCTTCTTTGATTCAATTAATTCATTTCTATCAAACTTGGGATATTGCTTAACACTTTTTGTTAATGCCGAATATAATTCTTTTTTGCTGTGTTTGTATTGTTCTTTTGTTTGTTGGCGATCTTTCTTCAATACGGCAAGTGTTTCACCAATACCTTCATCCCAAGTTTTTAATTCATTCACTATGTACATTTGGCATTCAAAGTGTTGTTTGAAAGAAGTGTACAATGCGTTAATATCCTCGGAGATTGGAGTTATTTGGCTTAATTGTTGTAAGTGAGAGATTAGATTCAGCCAATGGTTAAAATACACTATAATGATGAACAATTAAAGTCAACAACCACAAACAAATAACAAACAATCGCCATATTGTATTATTGATGGGATCATCGAAAGTATTGATTTCCAATGAGTTTCAAAAGAATCAATTTGGTTATAAGCGTTTTTCAATTGAAACAAGTTAAAAGGATTAAAAGAGTCAAAAGGTTTATCGGTAAGATCAATGAGAACAGGAAGGGACATAGAAAGAATAAAAAAAGAAGAAAGTTTTCGAATCATTTTTTAATTTTAAAAAGAAAAAAAGAACAACAAAACGAAAATATGATGAAATCTTAATATTCTTTTCTAAACTATAAATTACTTTTACTTTTTTTTATTCTTTCTTTTGTTTTTTTCTATGAAAGTCCACGTCTTTGGCGGAGGAAGAAGTGTTGGTAGCAGTTGTATCGTTGTGGAAGGAAAAGAAGACGCAATTTTATTTGATTGTGGATATAATCCAGTTCGGCCGGATGTTGGTATTGACTTTTCTCGAATGAACAGTATTTCAAATAAAATACGAGCAATATGTATAACACATTTTCATGTCGACCATGTTGGAATGTTACCATGGCTGACTAAATTCATGAATGTTCCAGTATTTTTGTCACCTCCCACAATGTCTTTATTACCATTGATTATGGATGATATTCATGGTGGAAACAATTTATTTCTTCCAGGTGATTTCGAAAAGTGTTTTTCCCAATGCGTTACTATTGTTCCATCAGAAACCAAGCGATTAACCCAAAACTTGGCTGTTCGATGTATCTACGCTGGTCATGCCTTAGGTGCAGTTATGTATGAAGTACTACTGGAGAGCAAGAAAATCGTATATTCAGGGGATTTCGATGTTTCACCATCATTTTTATTAAGGGGAGCTGAAATTAACCCACACCCAATCGATTGTTTAATTACTGAGTCTACGTGCATCAGTGAACAGCACAAAAGAAGATATGAATTATACCATTACGCCGATTGTATCCTTTCTGCAGCACATTCTGGGGGGAGTGTTCAAATTGTTGTGAATGGAATAGGGAGAGGACAAGAAGTAATGGCCATCGTATTGAGTATTGTCAGGAGATGCCACTTAAAAATGCCGCTGTGTTGTTCTGGCGGGATGTTAACAGCGATAGCACAAAAATATAAAGAGTGGAAGGAATGGCTGCGGCATGACGTAAGGGAGCTTGTGGATAATTTTAGTCAATACCAATTGTTATCAAACCAAACAAACTACATTGCAATAACCACTCCTGCGACATTGGTAAAAGGACATTCATTGGAGGTATTTGAAAAAATCAAATCAGACCCCAACAGTTTTGTTATTTTGCCTTCCTATGTTTCTTTAAATCCAAAAGTATTAAAGGAAACAGTTCATCAATGCAAGGTTGTTAGGACTGAAGATAATAATCACTCTGATGGTTTTGGATTACAAGAGACTATTCGTGCTTTGCAGCCAAAAGAAGTGTTCTTGGTGCATGGAGACCCAATTAAGATGCAAAAGAGTCAAGCATTTTTTCAAAAATTGTTTGTTTCTCCAATACATATGCCAAACAATAATGAAGCGTTGATTATTGGTGAAAACACCCCAAAGAAGAAAAAGAAAACAAAGCCATCCAAAAAGAATCAAAATAAAAACCCACAACAGCCCAAAAGTTTAAATGAACCAAAAGAACCAAAAAAAGAATCAAAGAGATTAGAACCTTTTGAAAGTGGGATGTAGTTTTGTTATTGATTTTGCCAATAAATGTTTATTTGCCACACCTTTTTGTTTGTTTTTGTCAAGAACCAAAAAAAACAAGGATTTAAATTAACAAATTTGTTCCTTCATCATCGTCATCATCAAATACGTTCTTAGACATCAAGACAGCAGAAGTGGATGGTCTTTGCAATGTCTCTTGTCTTTGAGCAGCCCTATGGGCAACAGGTTTTACAACACCAGCTTGGGTTGGATGGGGTTCACGAACAAATATACGTTCTTTTCCTGAAGGAGCAGGGGATTGGCCAACCAAATGTGGAGAAGGGCTTGGTCTAAACATTTTTGTATCTCCAACAGAACCAACGAAATCAATGTTGGAAGCAGAACGTGAAACTGAACGTGACAAGGACCCTCTTGAATCCTCGCCATTGTTTATAGAAATTAAGGGTCTGTTGATAAATTGTCGTATCCTTTGATCATTAGAAACAATATCACTTTGGAACGTTTGATTGAACTTTTCGATTTCTTCTTCAAGTTCTGGGTCTGTTTGTCCAACTTTTAACAACTGGATTCTCTTTGCAAGGAAATTTTGTAAAGGTCCTGTTGGCATAAAAATCAGTCTTGGAATGTTGGTGAATTTCTCTTTGACTTCTTTATTAGAAAGTAAAGTGATGTATTTGTGTCTAATTCTATCAATATTTTTGCAAGTTTCTACAAATCTTTCAACTTGGTTGATTTTCAATTGCAATAAAATATTGGCCAAAGCGGATGAATAAAAATTTATTTTATAAAACGCGACCGTTAGCTCTAATAAAAGGATATCGGCAACATGAAACCCAATTCCAACGGCATTATAATCTGCTTCAAGTAAGTTTTTTGCAAGATCAATTATAAGTTCTAAAATAGTAAAGGAAAGATCAACATTTTCTGCTTCATTTGTGTCAGGAACATCATTTTCTGCTGAAAGCAATATTCTGTAAGTGTTATATAACATAATTTTGGTTTCTAAATGAACAGAAAACGCTTCTGTTGTTTTGACGTGATTCTTTGGGATTCCTTTAGAAATCAAGTGAACGGTACTTGAGAATTGGCTTAAAATAAAACTTTGTTGGTCAACATCCATTAATCTATATAACACACACAATAATCTTATGTACTTCTTTTCATCTAAACTTTTTTCTAATAACTTCATGATGTAATGGGTAATTACCCTTTTAGACATTTCATCTTCCATCATTTTAATTAATTCAACAACAATACTTTCAGGCGGAGCAATATCTTTTGAGCGAATAACTTTATTCAATAACTTTTGTTCTTTCGTTTCAGAAAGTCCGCGAATAGCACCCAATAAAGACATTTTTAAAATGGGAATTATTCAGATTGAACAATTTTTCAAGGGTTGGAAGTTGTTATTTTTTCTTATTCACATTTCCAAAATTGGATTTTACTTTACATTTTCAAAAAAGTTACGCCGAATTTTCGGGAATAGTATTTTGTTGTTTTAGACTAATTTTTCGGGAATATTTTGTAACTTATTTATAATTTTCAAGTTTCAGCATTAATTAGTACCAGGGTTACTGTGTAGAATTTCTTTTGAAGTAAAAAAGAAGAGGAAAAAAAGAAGTTCAAAATAGAAAAGAAAAAAACAAGAAATTTCCAAAGTCTGAGGAAAAGAAAAATCGAAAAATGGGATAAGAAAAAAAATGGGATTCAAAATTTTTGAGTGCTGACGAAAAAAAAGAAAAACTTCAAAAAAAAAAAAAGATGAGGTTTGAAAAAAAAAGATCGAACACTAATTAATCACAAAAATAAAGGGATGAGCACGATTACTCAAACACAAAAAATTGATGAAATTATTAAACTCTCTGATGAGAAAATTCAAAGGCTAAATTTAATTGACCTTGACCAAGTCACTTGTGTTGAATGTTACCAATGGTTAATGGAACCTTTAGAACTAATTAATACAACTCAAATAACTTATGCGAGCAAAGTATTGGATAAATTTATCGAACAACCATCTGGACCAATACTAAAATTAGTTAATCATATATTGATTGAATCATATAAGAAACCGACAACTGTATCATTATCGTCCGATTTCTTTTCTATCGCCAATAACACAACGGATCTATTAGTTCAATTTATTGATGAAAATAATGAAGATTTAAAAGAGGTATTAGACACAATAATTCATGTTACTTCAAAATATCTAAGAGATACATTTATTGAAACATTCCAACAGATATTTTCAAATGGTATTACAAATTCTACTATCCTCATTGAAAAATTCTTTTTAGATAACTTTAAGAATCCAAATGTTCAACAATTCGTTCCAACAATTCCAAGAACTTCATTAACCTTGGCAAAAGAATATTCCCAAATCGCTAAAACTTTAATTCTTCAAAATTTAACAAATGAATTTATTCCAATGAGTCTTATCGATTTCTATGGAAATCATTGCGATGAGGTTGATACTGATTTTATTAAACAAATTAACGATGCTTTGTTCACTTCACCATCGTTGGAACATATGGAACTACCAATTATTCAAAATGATTCAGTTCGAAGTGCGCTTATGAAATTATTACAAAGAATAATCATAAGGGGATATAAAGCCTCAGAGTTAATTGAAGAATGCGTCAATAAAATTAAAACAATTCAAGTTCAAAAAGTTAATGGAGCTTCATTTAAGAAACAACCATTTGTTGGTCTTGAAAATTTGGGATGTACATGTTATATTAATTCTTTAACACAACAACTTTATATGAATCCATATTTTAGAAATTGCATTATGAACGTAAAAGCAACAGAAAATACTCCTTATATCAAAAATTTCCAAAAGTTATTTACTCAACTGCATGAAACAAAAGTTAGATATATTAGCACTTATGATTATGTTTCATCTCTGAAAGGGGAAGATGGAAAACAATTGGATCCTTATATTCAAATGGATACACATGAATTCTTATCATCTACATTGGATATTATTGAAAATGAATTAAAATCATTAGAGGGAGAAGACAATGCGATTGAAAAATGTTTTGCTGGTACTTTGGTCAACCAAATTGTTTCTAAGGAATGTGGACATATAAGTGAACATGAAGAAAAAACAATTTGCCAACAAATGAATATTGTTGTATTTGGTGAAAAAAATAAAACAAGTTTATTAGAAAGTTTCCAATGTCAAGTTCAAGGTGATGAATTAAATGGTGATAATAAGTATTTCTGTGAGAAATGCCAAAAGAAAGTTGATGCTGTCAGAAGAACTTGTATTAAAACACCACCAAACACTCTTATTCTTCACATTAAAAGATTTGAATTTGATTTTGAAACATTACAAAGAATAAAAATAAATGACAGATATGAATTCCCAAGAGAACTTGATTTATATCCATTTTCTGTTGATTACATTAATAATCCAGAAAAAACTGATGAAACTGGCGAATATAAATTTAAATTAGTTGGAGTTTTAATTCATTTGGGGTCAGTTGATAGTGGTCATTATTATTCTTATATTAAAGATCAAGAAACTGGTGATGAATGGTTCTCTTTCAATGATGATCTTATCGATAAGTTTGATATAAACACATTACAAGACTCTTGTTTTGGAGGTGGTTCGTTTAGTAAACATTATTCTGCGTATATTCTTTTCTATCAAAAAGAAAACCCAACAATGCCAATTCCAACTGTCGAATACCCTGCTGATCTTAAAAATGAAGTTATCAATGATAATTTAAGAATGATTAGCAATTCTGTAATATTGGCACATCCAGAAATGTCTGATTATCTTATTCAACAAATGAAATATATCAATGGGGAGGATTTGGAAGAATTTAAAGATCCTATTGTAGGTCCAAATAGAATGGAAGAAATAAACGATAAAGAAGAGAATAAAGGGGATTGTAATGAAGGCCATTTGATGGAAAAAGAAAGAGAAATTGTCAATGAGGGTACGGTAAAGGATTTAATTGAAATATGTATTCATTATCAACTTACCCATGAACAGTTGTTGTATGGGTATCAAAGAAGTGAATTATATCAAAATGAATTGATAAAATTAATTTCAAAATATCCAAGTGTTATTGATGAAATTCTCACAAAAGAAATTACCGCAGAGAAAGAAGATGATCTTTTGAAACAAACCAAAACTTATGTTGCTGGTGTTGATGCCACTTTGGCTACCGTTAATTTCTTATCAAAAATGTTTGCAATGGGAAGCAGAGATTTATTGATGAAGTATGCGCCATTGTTAACAAAATTATTTATTTCAATTCAAAAGACGGGGAATACGTTTCGCTTATTGTGCATTTTTATTAGGTCATTATGTGAGAATCCTTTATGCAAAGACATATTCTCAAATGAAATGGCATTGGGTTCTGGTTTCATTTGTTGCTATTCTACTCTTCGCGTTACTAATAAAAACATAAAGAAAGTTCCAGATTACTCTGATTTGTTTGTCTTCTTTATTGAATCAGTTATTCAAAATATTGATAAATTCGATGAAAACTCCATAGAACGATTCCAAACAATCCAATTTAAAAGAGATCTTTTGAGATGGATTGAAAAATGTAAGTTCTGTGTTGATGTGACAATTTTGCAAAAAGTATTGTATCAACTCATTATTACTCTTAACCCAGAAGCGCAGACACACATCTTAGATTTCATAGAGGAATTAGAGGATTCTAAAGAACCATTACCCGAAGCATTATCTTTTACTTACATCGAATTTAGCAAAAACATCCAGTTTATTAATGAAAAAGATGCCACTCAATTCTTAGATTACGTCATCAAAGAAGCACATGGATATCATTATCCTTCTGAAAATATATGTATTTGTAATATTGTCCAAAATGTTATTCAGATGAACCCAAGCTCAAAACCAATTGCAAGAGATATATTATTGGAATTTATAAATAACAACACCGAAAAAGAGGTGTATAGATGCTTACTTCACTATATATCAAGTTATCAATTTGCAATAAATGAAATGTATCTATTCATTCTTGAGGGACAATACTTATATCCATGGACGAAATGTCTCATTCCAAAATTATATTCTGAGAAGGAATTGGCCTCATTTTTATATTATAACAAAAAAGAGCCATGTGCTAGATTACAACACTCTATTTTCACTTTACGCAAATCAATCAGTCAGTTTGGAAGTAATAACGACCAAATATTCCAATTCATTGTAGGGTTATATCAATTTTTAATTTGTGTTCCACAAAAACCCAAACCAGATTACAATTTGCAAGCAATTTCCTTAATTGCACAAGAAGTAGCTTTGGTTAGACCTGACTTGTTTGACGTTGTGACATTGTTGAAATTTGATTATCCAAGTTACTTCGAAATGGTAGAATCAAAAAAGAAAATAAATCAAGATATTATGAATTGCCGAGAAACAATTATTAAGGTAGCTATCAGACACACAGTCGAGCACAAAAAAGAAGTATTTGAACGATTAATGATTTCCGATTCATTTGATAATTTAATGAATGAAGTATTGACAAAGAGTTGTTGTGATGATGAAAGTGCAAAAATGTTGATAAATTCAATATTTTCAAGTGTTGCTGAAGAGCCATTATTTACTTTTATTGAACATTTTACTTTGAATTCAATTCCCGAGCCTGAAAGAATTCAGCAAATGATTGGTTTGATATTTGGTGGTGAAGGAAGGATTGAAAGGTTTGTTGAAAAACGTTCCATCAATAAACTGATTGTTCTTTGCACACAAAAAGTATTTATGCCAAATGTATTGACATTTTTAATCCCAAGACTTCCAGTCCAATTGGAATCATTTAATATTTGCAGAGAAACGTTGCTCAAAATAACTTTAAATAAAGAGAATGTCACCATTATTGAAATGTCATTGAAAAAAATAATAGAAGTACTTGAGAGAGTTGAAGTTACAAATCCTTCCACCCCATCCTCTCTTAATACTTTTGTTATCAGCGTTATTAGCAAAGTTGTTAAATCTGAGGTCTATGAAGAATTTGAATCTTTTGTTTTACGTCTCATTGCCGTATTTGAAGCCAAAGGGGGAAAGTTACAACAAATATTGTTATTAATGTTGGTTTCAACATCGTTTATTAAAGAAGTTCATATGAAAATGCTCCACATATTGATTGTTGAGAAGAAATTAACAGCAAAGCCTGAAACTGCCACAGCCATTGGAAAAGTAGAATGTACCAAACCAGAAAATCAAAAAATGAAAGAAGAAATTATTGAACGAATCAATAATCCAAATTAATTTCTTTTAGTTTTTGATAGTTTAAATTTTAATTAAAATTTCAATTAATTGTTAATAACTTTGGCATAAACCAAGAAAACAATGATTATTGAACTTGCCAAACAAGCAATTATAATATTTTTTGTTCTTTCTGCTGCTGGGTTTTCTTTGTAATAAATTTCCAAAGTTCCAATTCCATCTTCACTAATATCAACTTCTTTTAAACTTAAACGAACAACTGGTTTCTTATAGTATGTTCCAAATGAGGGTTGTTCAAAAATTGTTTCTTCAATATAAGATCTTTTTGGATAATTAATTGATGTAATTACTGTGCCTTCGGGAAGAACAATTTCGA
>NWBR01001114.1:36122-61450 GCA_002914575.1 Entamoeba moshkovskii
GGTGAATTTCGTTTCACCCTTTAAATATTACCTTTCTTTTTTTCTCTTTTTACTTTTATAAGAAGAAAACCATTCTTTCGAATTAAAGGGAAATAGTAGTTCAAAAACCCCTTCACTTCTTCACGTCTTGTTTTTTTACTGTTAATTTTATTAAAACTTTTAGTTTTTTTTGAATGCCCAATTCTTCTAGACGCAATCTCAAATTTACTGTTCTATTTATATTACTCTTTTTCTCTTTATCATTTTCACAAAAATAAACTAATAATTTCTTCACTACAAATTCCCTCGTACTTTTTTCACGTCTTCTTTTCTCGTGCTTTTTACTTTGTCTTTTGCACGTTATGACTCATCATCTTTGATACTACTTTTTATTTCATTCTGCAACACAAAAAATTGATTTGACCTTCAGCGGATAGTCTCTGTGACAAAATTCATATCACTTTACCTTTTTGTCTTGTTTTCTAGGGGATGTCCTTTGGACGTAATGCCCCATTAACCTTTTTTATCATTTTTGTAATAACGATTATCCCGACGTCATTTTTAGTTAATTAAGGGAAAAACCATTGAGTCAGAAAAAAATCAATCAAAAAACAAAGTTTAAATGAAACAAAAGAGAGAAACAAAGCGTATTTATTTGTTAAAAATCTTTAATCATCCAAATCATTTTCTAAATCAATGCGCTCATTGTCATCTTCTGAATCAATATCAGAACTTTTAATTTGAATATTATCATCAATAAACGAAACTTTTTCAACAGAACCAGGGACAATCGACAAAAAATATTTTAGTCGTGTGTCACATACAAAATCGTAATAATAACATTTCTTTAAACAAATGGGGCAATTCCAAATGTTCGAATATAAACAACATTTTATTAAATTTTTGGAATCACAACACGCATTATGTTTACATCCTTTCCCCCTTATCGGATTTTCAATTCTATTTAACCCAATTGGACACAATAAAGAAACATCAAAAACAATATTCAGACTATCATCTTGGTCTTCAGTTTCTCTTTCTTGATATTCAGCATTATATCTTTTACAAATGTCTCTTAATTCATGGACGTGAGTATTAAAATCTACCATGCTCACTATTTCTTGTTCAGTTCTTTTTTCACATTTCATTATTACTACAAATACGTCTTCATCTTCTACTGCTATTTCATAAAAATTCGTTGTGTTTGTATCAAGATTAAATGGGATTACAACTGAACCAACATCATATTCTTTGTCGAAATGATCAGGTCTTTTAAATTTAAATATTTTCCCATTTAAATGAACATCTGATAAGAATACATCATTTCCTTCGTTGTTTATAAACCGAACATAATAGTCTTCTTCTTCTTTTCCCTCACAAAGTAGTCTTCCACTTCGTTTAGTATATGAAATGATATCTTTTATTTTATAAAGTGGATGTTGTGATTTAAAAAATTGGAATGGCAATTTAAAATCTACAAGCTTTTGTGGTATACTTTCTGTCATATTGAATTCATTTCTCATTTCTTCTTCTTCAACCATTTCCATATCAACTCCATCATAAACAATCTCCATATCAGAATCCAATTCATCTTCACTTATTTCATTTCCATCATCAAGAACCGTAAATTCAATCACACTTTCCATTAACTGTTTTTCTTCCTCAAGTCTTTCAATTCTTTTTAATTCTTTTTTTTTTCTAATTGAATTCTTTTTTTTTAACCTTGACTCTAATGATGGATTTGGTGATGCTTCTTTCATTTGAATTGTCCTCCTTTTCCTTTTACTTTGTCTGAATAATGGAACTCCTTTGCCGTTCACCATGACCATCTCAACTTCTTTTTCATCTTCCGTTGAAGACTCTTCACTCATTTCTTGTGAATGGTGCGAATCATTTTCTTCAGAACTATTATTTGATGATTGTTGGGCTGATGGATTGGAAACAGAAGACGCTTTTTCACTAACACTCAATGATCTCTCTGTCTCTCTTTCGCTTCCAGTGGAAGTGCTTTCATTACTTTCATTAGAAGACTCTTCAGTTTCATGTTCACTTTCTATTCTAACTTCTTTAATTGGCCTCGTCATTCTTCTTCTTTGTAGATTATGTTGTTGAACTTCTTCCAAAATAGGATCTGTTCTTTTTGATGTTTTCTTTTTTTCTACTGTTTTTTTATTCACCAAATTTGTTTTTGGTTTTTTATCGCTCACTTCTTCGATTATTTCACTAATTGTTCTCTCACTGTCAGTTTCCCGATTATTTTCTTCAGTTCCATCAGTCAAGTCTGTTCCATTTTGAATTGTTTCGTCATTTTGTCTATTCAATGATTCATATTCGTCCATTTTCGGTTTGTTTTTTTCGTTTGACTCTTTTTGAATTACACTTGGCCTTCTTGAAAAAACTTCAATTTCAGCATTTAACATATCAACAATTTCATTTATATATTTAATTCGTGGCTCTAATGATAAGTTATTAATTTCAATAAATAATCCGATTTGAACAAACGATAAAACTCTGGAAAATCAAAAAAGTTTTCCAAAACACCTCCTTTTTGACTTTCTTTAATAGTGCCAATGACATAATTCAATTGTCCATCTGAAAGTTTACTTAAAGAATCTACCGTAGTGAATTGGTTAATATCATCTGAATCCATGAAGAGTCTCTCTTGAATATTTTTCAAACATTGTTTCGGTATGGTTTCATAAACCTTTTTAATTACTTTCATTGACATCTTATTATTTTTTCTATTTTTTTAGATTTAACACAACCCTCATTTGATTTTTTTTTCAAACCCTTCATTTTTCTCTTTTCCGCCTTTTCACTCTTTTCTTGCCATTCTCTGTGTCATTGCTTCTTGTTTATGTGTTCAAACTTGTTGTGTTAACAAAATTTAAATAGTTAGTAAATTATTTATTATTGCACTAACAGCCATTCGAATTGTTCTTGATTGGCTTCTTCTATTTTATATTTTTTTCCGAATTTGAATATGTTTCTGGAGAGCTTATCTTTAAAGGCTATAACGGCCATTCTTTCTCTTTGGTTTACCCTTAATGTTAAAAGACCACCAGTGTTAAACAAAGTATCAAATAGTTTTGATTCATCTAATAATTCAGTTGGTAATTCTCTTATGACCAAGACACTACCAATTCCGTTTTCTTTAACTCTCAATAAAATTTGAGAGTGTAATGACCCGAAAGAGTCATCACCTTTTTCTTTGATTACAAATGGTATGTTCTCATTATTTAGCTTATCCTTAAGAGTTTCATGTTCGCACGTTGTTATAATTGCACAATTACTGTAAAACCCAATTTGAGTTTGACAATACTTTTTCATACGAACGTTACATATATTATTTTTGAACCAAATAATGTCTGTAACTGGTGGTGGGACATCCTTAGTAAAGGGGA
The DNA here is from genome assembly GCA_002914575.1 of Entamoeba moshkovskii. Lineage (NCBI taxonomy): Eukaryota > Evosea > Mastigamoebida > Endamoebidae > Entamoeba > Entamoeba moshkovskii. Next base: position 39,506 of record NWBR01001114.1, read on the forward strand.
TTTTTACAATAACTGTTTTATCATTAAAGCCATTGTCCATTTTGTGTTGTATCTTGATTCCATTATTTTTTGATTTGCCGTAAGTCCTTCGGTTTTGTTGGATGCCTCTTTCAATTGGTCTATGTGGCTGACCAATCGCACAACTCGTAATTTCTGGTACGGAATTTATTGGTGTTGGAAGTATTAATTGGTTTGAATTAAAAGGATGAATTGATTCGTCAAATCCGATTGGTTTTATTGGGCTAGGTAGTGCAACAGGAATTGAAGGGTTTATTGGTATTAGAGTTATTGGCATTGGCATTGGCATTGGGTGGTTTGGGGATCCATGAACTTGAGTTGGTTGAATTTTGAGAGGTTGTTGAATGATCGGAGTGGTGATCCCGACTGTGGAATTATAAATTCGCAAATCATCATCAGTGAGGAATTTAAGTTTTACAACAATTAATAAACCAATGTTAAAGACATCACAACGATTGTTTTCTTCGAAACATTTTAAAGCACTTTCTTTTTTTATATAAACTATTGATATTATTCTGATGTGATCTTCAACACTTCTGAAAGCAAACCGATTCATTGGTCCAAAACTTTCAAAATAATTAAATACTTCTTGTGTAATTTCTAATGTAGATGGTAAATATACTTCTATTGCGTATCCACTTTTTTCTTTTTCAATAACAATGTTTCGACATATTTTATTTATCAATTGAATTCTTTCTGATGCAAATTGTAAACCTCGTTTTACAATTTGTTTCTTTTCTTCTTTAATTCTTTCGCATTCTTCTTCAATTTTAATAGTATTAGTTTTAACACAATCATCTACCATTCTATTTAATAAATCGATTGCCTTTGTGTTGATTTGCCCAATAATTAAATGTTGGTTATTTACAATAGAACTGCTGTTATAAAAATTGGAAAAAGTGAAATATGTTTTGTCGACACACTGCGTTATATCAATTATTTCCCCAAAACTCTTTAAAACATCAACAACCATATCCCATTGTTTTACATTATTTTGTTTTTTGGTCCATGACGCCCTTTCCATAATGTATGGCTCGATTTCGTCTTCATTTAATCCTTTTTCTAATAATGCCCCTATTCCACTTATCCCAATTACAAAATTATTTGGTCCGCCAAAACGAGTGCATTTCGCACATACATTCCCAGATCTATCATATAGTTGTAAACAACGAATAACATCTCTACAATTAATAAAACGAATAATGAGATAATTATCAACTGGACGAATATTAATGTCATTATAAACAGAAATTGAAGTATTAATTCTCTCCTTCGCGGTAATTGCCTGATTTTTATCTTTAAATTGAACAAAAAGGTCAATCCAATTTTTGTTAACAGTGGGGATCATGAGATGAACAATAAAAAAGAGTTCAAAAAACTACAAATAAAAAAGAATCGAAAGGAAAAGAATTAAAAAAAAATTAATGAAGTTTAATTTTTCAAAAAATGGTTTTGAAAAATTGTTTTAGCTAAAAACAAAATTTTTCTTTTTCTTTTCTTTTCGAAATTTCAAAGTGAACTTTTTAATCACAAATTTTGTTTTTAGCTAAAACAAATGTCAATATTAAATGAAGCGAATGATTGTCATAAAATCTTAGTTAGACTAGTTTCTTATGCCAACACTATTTGTAGTGAATTATTTAGAGTGAAAGATTTAATTCCTGATGACTTTCAAAACCCATCGAATTATTGTAAAGATTTATTATTTGATTATAATTATATTCCAAAAAGTGAGTCAATCGATATGAAAATTAACTCTTCAAGGGAATTAAGGACAATTGATATTAAATTAAAAGAAAAACATGAAAAAATTATTTGGAGAACTTTTCAAGTGTTCGAATCAATTTATCAATACACTAAACAAGTCCAAGAATTTTATGATAAACTTATTGATGGCCAATATCTTCAATATAACGCTGAATCTTTATTGGTTGATGTTGAAGGAAAACAATTAGTTTGTGAATCGATCTCATTTGTAGTGCGACTTCTTTTATTATTGGACACACTAATTCCTGGATTAGTGAGGGAAAGAATATTGATATTTGTATTAAGACACAAAAGGAGTAGTGAATTTGGGGATTTGGATAAAATAATTCCATTAGTAAAAAGAACTGAATATGTTGTTGGGTCTTTAAAGAAACCATCAAATTACCCAGATGAGTATTTAAAACGAATTCATGTAAATGACTATATCGTTCAAATGGCAATTGGAAGAATGTTATCTGATGATATTTATAATACTACAAAATCTTTCCCTCTTCCAGATCATCGTAGTTCGGCTCTTAGCGCCCAAGGGAGTTTATTGGCCATGATTCTGTTTCTTTCACCACAAACATTGAATAACAATATTTCATTTATGAATGAAGTTGTGAATAAATTCTTTGGTGATTGTTGGATTGTTCCAATATATATTGGTCATTGCATTGATTTAACATTCTTTTGGGATTCCTATAAATCTGCAAAACAGGCATTACAAAGAGTAGTTACTTCTTCCCACATTGAACAAATATGGAAGAATCATCTTCAAACAATGGAGAAATGTAAACAAGAACTTCAAGTCTATTTAGAGGAAGGTGGAATGACCGATGAATCGGTGATGTTAAATATGCAAAAATTAATAAATTGCCAAAGAAATTGCAATGTTGTATTGCGCTGGGGGTTATTGCATGGGACATACCCAGTTAAGAAATTAAAAGACATTTATGTCAATGCGAAGTATCATGATGAAATTATAGACTTCCTATTAGAAACAGCACAATTTGAATTTGAATTGAAAAGGATTATTGGCAACATCGTGAAAGAAAAACCAAATCAATGGGAAGCTTTTAAAGTTGAAAGTTCTAAAAAAATGAAAGATTTAGGAAATTATTTTAACACTGAAAACGCTTTAAGTGAACATTCAAACTCTGGATTAATGAAATGGTTTTTGTTCATGAGTGAACAAATTGATAAATTGGATTTTAAAGAAAATGCGAGTGGCAAATCATTAAGTAAGTTAATTCAAGCCATGGAAGAAGTTGAGACAAGTTATTTAAATGATTTGTCTTTGTCTGTTGTTGAAAGTGTGAGAAAGACAAAAGATATGTTGACAAAGATGTACAGATTGTTGAACGTGACTGATACATTCCGTGGTTTACTTGATAATATTTCTGATTGTTCATATGCGAATGAATTATTATCAACTCAGGTGTATGTTGAATATTTACAGCAAATAATAAAAAAGAACCCAAGAAATTCATTAAAATTAAGAAGTTTAATTTTAAAAATGTCATCAATTCTTCATTTGGCCTTACTTAGAATGATGCAAGCAAAAACAGATGATCAAATGGAGAATGTGTCTAAATATTATTCCGAGGTATTAGTCAATTATGTTCAAAGAGTATTGGAGGTTATTCCTGAACAAGTATTTTTGTTAATTAACTCGATAGCAAAACTACAGGTTGGTTCCATTCCCGAAACTCCTGTTTTTGTAGAAAAGAAAGATTTTGTTAATTTTGCTTCTTTTGAAGAAAGAAACAAGTTGGCGGAATTAACTCATTCTGTCTCAATTTATGCTGAGGGAATTCTTGCAATGGAAACAACTTTTGTTGGGATAATTCAAGTTGACCCAGTAAAATTGCTGGAAGAGGGAATCCGAAAGGCATTAGGACGAAGGCTGAAGAATATATTTTCTCGTACACTACAGTTCAAAACACTTGGTAATTTGGGAGAGACGTTGAGTCAATTGCAAGAATTAGCAAATCAAATTGGCGGGTTTTCCGGTTCATTCAGATATATTCAAGACTACTTGCACATTGATGGGCTTAAGGTTTGGCAAGAAGAATTTACAAAAGTCATTTCAACATCAGTAAATGAAGAGTGTAACAGCTTCTTGGCAAATGGGCTCGGAACTGTCGAAGCCCAAACATTTATTGGCAAGTTAACAACACAAATAATGAGCATTGTTGATTATCGAAGGAATGTCTTCTATCTTTCCGCAGCAAATGGTTGGTTTTACAAAGATGGCAAAGAAGTTGTTGGGTATGTGTTTATGAGAAAATTGATCTCCGCCCTAAGCGTTTTAGGGGTCACTGGAATTAATCAAATGTGTGCATTTAGGTGTGTTAAAGAATTAAATGACATGATTAATACCGTGAATGTGATAGTCGAAAAGAATTCAGTTTTTGCCCAACTCACAAAATGTTTCAGCGAAGGAAAATTGAATGAACAAAACATATTCAAATACGTTGACGTGGGACTTCCAATTATAACGAAAATCGGTAGAACAATGATTGATATACTCCATAACCTTGGGACATTACAATTATTAAGGGAACAATTTAATTGTCAACTATGTTCAGAGAACAGGACGAAAGCAACAAGTTTGCACTTTGCTTTAAAAAGTTTTGATCAGGCTTTGGTGAATGACTTCTTTGAAAATCCAAATAAAAAGGATAGGGAACCTCTTTTGTACAACGAAATTAATAGATATCTTGACGTTGCTGGTTTTGTCCCAGCACTAACAAAAGTTTATGTAACGTGTGCAGAAGGAAATGATCATATTGCTTCAGTCCTGTCAATGATTATATTGTACTGTGGCCAATTCTTTGTTTTTGATCCCCGTTACCAAACATTGACGCTAAAACCCAAAGTCCCATTCCCATTTGATCCCTATGTTCTCGCTGTTGGTATTGTAACCACTTTTAGACAATTCCATCCATCGATAATGTGGACTTCATTTAGTTATTTGGCCAGTTATATTAAAGGCGTTGTGTTCAATTGTATTTCAACTTCGAAGCAAGTTCCTCTCATCATGTTCCAGTTATGCGATTTTATGACAAGCATCGTTCAAATTGGTGGATATGATAAAAGAATTTATGACTCTCTTGTCCCAGTAACTCTTCTTGCTTCGTTGAGTCAACCGAATTAAATCAAGTTAATTAATTTTTTGAATTAAGGATTATTTGGTTAAAGAAGGTGGAGATATTCATCGGATTCTTCTTGTGTTCGCTTCAAAAGTCCAATTTTCTTAAAGAAGTCTTTCCAACTCTTCCATAAATCGAACATGTGATGGAAATAAAAGAAAGTTAAAGAGCAACATATTGAATCCATGGAAGCAGCAGAAACCACTTTAAAGAAGGAAATGGCTTCTGGTAAAACCTTCTGAATTGTCAGAGTCAATGGGCTTTGCATCAGCAAACCTGCCATAACAAGAAAATAACCACTGAAAAGAATCATTTGTTTTGCGACTTCCTTTGTTTCCACATCTTCGATTTTCCAATACTGCAAGAAATGGATTGTGTTGGTGTAGAGGGTGGATTTGTGAATGAATGTTGCGATTGAAACAACTGCAATAAGTAAACACAACCCAACTCGGGGTATAATGGCAATTCCCCACCTAAGCCCAGTTGAAGTTGTTACGCAAGTTGCGAATTCCAAACCGCAGGTGTGAGTATAAATTGGGATTGACAAAAAAAGACAAATGGCCCAAACAACGCAATGAGTAAAGATAGATCTCTTTTTATCTTCTCCCAAACACAATAATTGATTAAGGAAATATTCAACAACAATACACAAACACCACAATACTTGTCCCTTAATTGTGAATGGTTACCAAAATACGAAAGAAACTAAAAACCAAACATATTGAACAAAATTGACAAGTGCCGCTTCGAAATGGCATAGCCATGGTTTGTTTTGATGAGAAAGAAATATGGCCGATAATACAACTGGAAGACAACCCAACAAATTAACTAACATCAACATTGAAACATAGTGTTTAACATTGCTTTGGCAGCTAATTTTAAAGTATGTGAATGCGAATACTCCCGCAATCGCAACTGCAAAATTAATGCTTCAAAGTATATTTTATATTTTTAAACACAAACTTATCAATACCCCAAAGTCCATGACGAACTTTAAAACTAAAACAGCCACACTCAATCCCGAAATCATTATGCCTTTTTTTGATTCAGTTCCACCCTAAAAAAAGTTTGGGTAAATAACAAAACTATTTGAACAACAAAATAAATATTATTGCAGCCTTTCTTCACTTTTTGTGGGCGGAAACAAATGTTGTGAATTACTATTTTTGCTCATTAACGGATTTAATTGATTCAGTTTTGAAAAGTTAAATGGGATTGGAGTATCACATCTCCTTTTGAATTTTATTGGGTTTGACAGCAAAGGCGTTTTTTCATTTGGATAAATCCATTCCACTTCCATGTCTTGGTTTACTGGGATTGGCGCGGTTGCTTGGAGAAATATTGATTTCCAAATCTCTTTTTCGATGTCTCTCCTTTCCTGTCGTGGGCCAACCATTTCCACTTCTTCCATCCCTTCTTGTTTTGGGGATATTTTTATGACATCTAATTCATATTTTCTTTTCAGCCTTTCTTGTTCATCTTGAATTGCCTCTTTCCTTTTGATTCTCCCATGAGAATCAATGAATTCTTGTGTTTCTGTGATCCCCTTTTCATAGAAAACAAAATTTTTACTTTCTTCATCTTTCTTGCTTCCTTTTGAAAAGAACCTTTTATGTGCTTCACCATGTTTCTGTTTTGTAGTGGGGTTGTCTTTTTCTTCCAAATCAAGATATTCATATATGCTTTTCTCGATAAAGAATCGGTCAAGTGGTTTGATCCCAGTGAGTGTGATGTAGGATTCATCTATATAAAAAGGTAAACACTCAAAAGAACTGCCAGTCTTTGCGTGATAAACACAATACTTCTTATTTCCCTGCTCTTTGAAATACAACTCCTCTTTTTCCTTTATTAAACGATTGATTTCCTTCATGAGCAATTCGAATTTTTCTTGTGAATCAACCATTAAATATGTCTCAATGTCGGGGAGAAAGTTTAGAACCCAACCGACACATATTTCACATATTTCGAGAATAATATTTTTGGTTGTGATGATCGAATTTAAACACCATCTTCCTGATTCTCTATAATCAAAAACATAACGTTTCAAGTTTTCAAAGAGGGTAATAAAAGAAAAAATGAATCCATATGCTAACAAACCCAAAAAATTTAATAGTCTGTCAATCACGGCCATTACACATCAAAATAATTGTAAAGTTTAAATATTTCAAAACTTTCGTGATAGAAATGATGACAAGATCAAATCTTTTTCGAACAAAAAAACAAATGTTTTTATTGAAACCAAAATAATAAATGTATATCTTGTTACAACAAAAATAATCTCTCTTTGATTGTGTCTTTAAGGAGAGGCAATTACCTTGTGGAAATAAGTCGTTTTATCCAATTATAAAAATGTAACAAACTTTGAATGAAATTGTTAACTTAGAATCGATACACACCGACGCCGCTTTATTATCAAAACAACCAACGTATTGACAAGCAGAAAACACTGTAATACATCTCCCTTCCACTAAAAATCCTTGGTTTACCAACTCATGACCCCGGATCATTAATTCTAAATTATTGTCATCCAAAAATTGGTTCAATTCCTTGATTCCAAAAACGAAACTCACTTCTCTTCTTTCATTTTCCCCAAAGCCCTCCTGCTCAACATCAAAATCACTCCACAGTAAATCTCTTATCAACCCTTCTTTGGGTATGTCCACTGGTCGTTCTATTTTTCTTAACTGACTGACATATTTCAACAATGGGGAAATTCCACCATGAACACAAAATATTTTATTGTTGATAATGGCCGCTATTGGCATAACATTAAAAGTCGAAACAAACGCATTCCAAACATACAGATTTCCATGTTTTCGAATGCATTCCTGGTAAAACCAATGTCTTCTATTAATTCTCGCACACTCATGGTCCCCTCTGATTATAAGAATTGATTCTGGATACTTAATTTTTAGGGTGTACAAAAGAGCCAATACTTCAATCCCATATTTTCCACGATCAACATAATCACCTAAAAAAAGATACGTCGTGTCTGGGGGAATGCCATTATTTTGGAAATGCCTCAGTAAATCGAAATATTGCCCATGGAGATCTCCCAAAATAACAATGTTCTTCTCAATTGTAATGTTTAATACAACCGGCTCACTCATAAATTCGTTTCTGATTTGTTGACACAAATAGCTATTAATAAATAAAAAGCAAAACGGTTTAAAATAATCACAAACTATATTGTGTCTGCTGTTATAATTTTTTGTAATTCTTCTTCATTCTTGGCTTTAAATAAACTAACAATAAGAGCATCAACATTAGGAACTATCGAAGTAATAGGGACCAACATAGTTCTAGACATCCCAACGAAATTGAATTATCAGTTTTAATAAAACACGAAAAAATAAAAAAGGAGAAAACCAAAAAGAGACAGTTGAATAAAAAAAGAAATGAATTTATTTTCCTTCAATAGATTTCACAAGTAAATTCAACTTTCTTTTCATGATTGTAATTTCATCTTTATATTTGGCCATTTTGTCATCAGTTTCGGCCTTTATTTTTTCTAATCGAGCTCCAGCTCCTGCTTTTCTTAGTTTTTCATTTTCTACTGTCAATATCTTTAATCTGCTTTGCAATCCCTTGAATCTTTCTTCCATATCTTTCTTGAAATCATCAATTTCGACTTGGCTAACACCATCACTTTGGGAAGCTTTCATCATCTTAATAACCTCAGCCCCTTCCAGTCTTGCTTTCTTTTCTTCCGCAACTTGTTGTTCCAGGTCAGTAACTCTTACCTTCAAAGTCTTAATAACTTCATCTTCTTCCAAAGTGGGCGGAACTTTGTCTTTGTCTTCCTTTGATGTTTCTTCTTTCTTTCTTGTTAACTCCAATATTTGATTTTGTTGTTGTTGGATTGTTTGTTGGAGAGATGCAACAAGAACAATGTCCTTGTCATGTTGTTCCCTTATTTGTTGGACTTCGATGTGTTCTTCATCCAATGTTTGTTTTAAGAAATCTCTTTCTCTTCTCATTTTGTCTAATTCCAATTTTAATTCTTCAATTTCTTCAAATGCTCTTTCTTTCTCCTCATCAATATATTCTTCTTCATATGGTTCATTAATTCTTTGTGTTGGCTCTTCAACATATTCTTGTTGAACGTTGTTGTAACTCTCTTGACTTGATGGTTGTTTCGGGGCTTCGACGTGTGTTTCTTCTTTTACTTCTTCAACTAATTGTTCTTGTGGTTGTTCGATCTTTTCTTCTTGTGGTTGTTCTTGCTCAGTTTCATGTTGTTCTTGCCCAACAGTCTCATGTTGTTTTTGTTCAATTTCAATTGGTTGTTCAACAATTTCTTGTTTTTGAGGTTCTTCTATAACCTGTTCAACTGGTTGGGTTTCTTGTTGTGTTGGTTGTTCGATGATTTGAGGTTCTTGTTTATTTTCAACTTCAACAATTGGTTCGATATCCTCTTTAACTTCTTGTGGTTGTTCGATAACTTCTTCTTTAATTTCTTGTTGTTCGATATTTTCTTCTTGTTTGATTTCTTGTGGTTGTTCGATCTTTTCTTCTTGTGGTTGTTCTTGCTCAGTTTCATGTTGTTCTTGCCCAACAGTCTCATGTTGTTTTTGTTCAATTTCGATTGGTTGTTCAACAATCTCTTGTTTTTGAGGTTCTTCTATAACTTGTTCAACTGGTTGGGTTTCTTGTTGAGTTGGTTGTTCGATGATTTGAGGTTCTTGTTTATTTTCAACTTCAATCTTTTCTTCAACAACATGTTCATGTTGTGATGGGATTTCTTCTTCAATAACTTCTTGGGTAACAGCAACTTTTTTGACCATTTTTTTAAATAGAGGTTGTTTAGGAGTTAAAGACTCTCTCATAATATTTTGTTTTTTTCTTCATATACTTGTTTAGTGGTATCAACTTCTGGTTTTGCTTTTCTTCTTCTTTGAGTAAAGAAACCCTTTTTAGCACTTTTATTTTCTTTTTTAAAGAAATTAAGTTGGTCAACTGGTAATTGTCCATCTCCATTTTTACGTGCGGTAGTTTGATTTTTGATATGGGTAATACCTTCTGTATACTCTTTTCTGTATGGTTTAACAAATTTTTGGATTTTAACAAAACTTCTTGGTACAAATCCTTCTACTCCACTTCTTTTTCCAATAATCCAATTTTCATCTACAATTTTCATTACAATCCACGCCTGATTCGCTATAATGGTCATTTCATTTTGATTTCTTGCTTGGAATGTTTTTTCAACAATCAGATAGTCTTGACCATCCTTAATCGTCATTAAATTACTTGTTGGAACTAATCCTGTTTGTTCTCCTTTAAAACATTTTGACATTCCATTTGCTTCATTTGATAGAACAACAAGCAATTCACTTTGTCTAACAGCAAGAAGTCCCAAAGATCCTCCGCAAAAATCGTCCAAAGTAACAGCGGTTTCTTGTTTAATTTTTTTATCAGATTCACTCAATAAACAAATGAATGAAGATGGGAAAATATATTTATCATCATTAACATAAACAATCGCCCAACTTCCTTCTATTCTTTCAACATGAAAGATATCTCCAACCTCTGCTGATAATTGTCCTTCGCCTTTGGCAACATAATCAAATATTACTATTCCTTCTTGCCCAACTTCTTTATTAATACTTCCTTCTACTTGGACATACTCACCTGGGAAATAACCCATCGAACAACCATTTCTTCCATACCACCATCCCTCTTCGCAACTCATGACTTCAATTTCATCTCCTGGAATTAAATTGATTTCTTTATCAGATTTTGGTTGATACAAATTCTTTACAGTGGCAATACAAGGAAGAGTTTGTGGTTTTGGTGGAACTGTATTGGATGTTTCCTTTTGTTCTTCGTCTTTGAACAAAGAAGTGAAATTTTGGGGAATATAACCAGTTTCAAATCCTCTTTGGCAATACAACCACCCAACTCGAACACCTTTTTCAATGACTTTTAGTACTTCTCCAGCTTTTGTTTTCATACAAGTTGAATCCCCTGTGGAAAAGTCATAATTCATTACTACTTTTTCAATGACTGGTATTTCTACTGTTGAGATATGAAATAGTCCAGTTTGGTTGTTTAATGTTCCTTTCCATAACCCATTTGACATTCGGTCAATTACCTTAATACTATCTCCTTCCTTAAAAGAAAGTTTAAGTGTAGAATGAGAATCAATATTACATTTCGCTTTAACAATCATTTGGTTCATTTCTTGTTGATTCACGTATTTCTATCTATAAAAGTTCTCATTTTTCAAAACTTCGAAATCTTCTATTTCATTCGGCATTTTTGCAGTTTTTTAACAAAAGTAATTGATGTTCAATGAAACGTTTTCACCAAATGAATTAATGAATTGTTTTTTTTTGTATTTTTCTTTTTTTAGAGTCGTTGTTTATTTTAGGAGAGATGTTTTTTGGTTTTGTTCTTTTTGTTTTACAAAACGAAAACAATAAAAAACAATTTTTCAAATAATCCGGAAAAAAAGGATTTCATTTTCTTCAGTCCACAAATGTGCAAATTAGAAACCATTTATTTGATGAATGTTATTTTATATAGTGAAATCCACATAGTCCCGCAGTTTGTATTGGTGTCAAAAAGTTGTCTTGAAGCATGCCAAAGGGTCAAAATAAATCCATGGGGAAACCCCAAAAGTGATGAAGAAGCATTGGTCATTTTGAAAAGGTATTTCACTTCAATTGAAACGATGTTTATTCCAAATTATTTATTAGCAAAAATACCAATGCCATTCAAATCAATTGATAGAATTGAGTTTACAAATTATCATTCAATTATCCAACACTATAATGTAATCAATTCAATTCCACAAGAATTCCAAAGCAAAATAATAACTCCAATTGGAATAAACATAAGTGACGTCCATTTACAATGCACCAAATTATTTATTTTTGTTGAACAAATCAATGATGAATTTGTTCGAGAAATAGAAAATTATCATTTATTAAAAGTGGTTCATATATATTGTGATACAATCAATATTGAACAAATTGACTTACTCAATAAATTATCTTTAAAAATTAAAACTTGTTTATTTATATCAAGTTATGCACGAATTATTCCAGAGATATTAACCAATTTATCTTCTCAACTTATTTTTTGTGTTCCATTAAATAAATATTTTACTCCCATATTGCCAAATAGGTCATTAAATTGTTATGATCAAATGCTTGCTAATAAAGAAATATTTGGTGAATATGATACTTTATTTGCTCCTTTTTCTTTAGAAATAAATTCTCCTAATGATCATTTTAAAATTGATTTGAGTGATTCGGAATTCATTACAAAATTAGAAATAAATGTTGTTCGTACATTAATTGTTTCTGCTCCAATCCATGTTAAAGAAATTTGGTGCACATTGAATAAAGTTGTAATCAACAATTGGAATGATTTAAAAAATTTAGAATCAATATATACAAATGTCGATATTGATATTCCAGAATCATTTGAATCTAAACAAACAATAATTCTTGTTGGGGAACAAAAGCAACCATTTAATATTTTTAAATGTTGGTTAAGCCTTTTTGGTATAGCAGTTATTCATTATTGTTTAGCACTCGTTTCCCTCAGTATGTTTTCATATGGATTATTTGATTTTGAGAGAATGTATGAAACAATACAATCTCCAATAAATATTTTACTTTGGTTGAATCTAATTTTTTGTTTTACATTTATGGTGAAATATATATCAAATAAATATTTGTTTAGATACCCTTCTGTTGTCATTACTAATATCGTTAACCAAATAATTCCTTTAGTATTATTTTACACTCAGAGACCACTTCCAACACATTCGTTGCTTGTTTTCACATCATTTATCATTTTACTTAAATGTACTTTTGGGTTTAATACTCAAATATTTCTGTACACCCACAACAACACAAAAATGATTCCTTATTACCTTAAAAGGATATTCCATTCTCAAATTATCTATCAATATTCACTTAAATACTTTACAGTGTTTGAATCAATCAAACGATACAATAAACAAGTATTTGTATTAACATCCATAATGTATTGTATTTCGTTATTTAAATCATTTATGTGGAGCACGGGGATATATTCATTTTTAATATTTGGGCTAATAATATACCTTGCGATTCGGACATTCACAATGATAATGAGGTATTAATGAATAACGCAATTGATTATTTTATTTGATTTGAAAAACAACAAAATTTTCCCAAAAAGAAAAAATTACAAAAAAATCTTTGTTTTTTGATCAGCAACAACTCTCTTTCTTTTGGGTTGGTTGAAGTGACGCGTCATCCAATGGTTTTGGAACAGAAACGAGTCTTTCCATAATATTTTTGTTTTTTGAAATGGAATCAACCAGTACTGTAAATATGCTTTCTATATTCTCTCCTGACTTTGCTGAACATCTCATCGATCTTAATCCTCCACTCAATCTACAAAACTTCTCGGCCATTTCTGATGTAACAACAGCTTCTTCCGAATCAATTTTATTTCCAACCACTAAGATTTCTGGTCGTATTGTACAATCATTTAATTCATCAATCCAATACGTTATTTTTTCAAACGAAGTAACATCTGTAACGTCATAAACAATTAAACATCCATGTGTTCCTCTATAATATGATGACGTAATATTTCGAAATCTTTCTTGACCAGCAGTATCCCATAATTGCAATTTAACTGTTTTCCCTTGGTAATTAATTATTCTTGACTTAAAATCAACTCCAATAGTTGATATTAATTCATCATGAAACTCATTTTCACAATATCTTTCTAATATCGCAGTTTTACCAACAGCTGACTCTCCAATAATTAAAATTTTAAATGTCATATCTACTTGTTGTTGCAAACGTGGTTCTATGCTCATTGTAACAAAGGCTTTTTGGTATTAATTATTTCAAGTTCATTTTTGGAAGACATTTTGTTTTTTTTTTTGAGACAATCCCTTTCTTTTTGTTTTTTTTTTTTCATTTTATAACAAAAATATGTAAAATCGATTCCTCATTTGTTATTCCACTTTTTTTCTTGTTTCTTTTCTTCACTCTTTTCCTTTTTACTTCTGATGTCCTATCCTGACAAACACCTCACCCAAACTGCAATTCCCGAAAAGTCTTCTCAAAAGTCAAAAACTACCGTTATTATAAAAGACGATAAAACAAATCAACTCATTGATGTTTCAGGTGGGCCAAAAGGGAGGGATACCCAAGGTTGCGACATTCAAAATGATTCAAAAGAAGATAATTCCCCCACACTTATTTCAACTGAATCAATTGATTATGATTATTCCGTAGATTGCAGTGATTTTCAAGTATTAGATATAGAAACGTATGAGGATTATCCGATATTTGAAGAAGAAAAGGCCTCATTGATCAAATTATATAAATACATGGCTGACAGAAAAAATTTGAGAAAGAAAAATGTAAATAAAGATCAAAGTCAAAGTAAATTAACTTCTACCGCTTTATGCTTTGTTTTATTTCTTGACTTTATTCATTTATATATTAATATGGTAAAATTACATTTATTTTCAGGTTTTTATGAATATTACGTCCTCGTATTTCTCTTCTCATTTTTACTTCTTGTCTCACTTCACTATGGAAGATCAATTGTGATTTACATATTTGCCATCACATATCTTTTTGTATATTTTTACACATTATTTAATAATATATTTACTATTAAAACTGAAGATTCAAGAAATGTGTCAAATAAGTGGTATGGGTTTGTTATACCATTTATTGTTATTTTAGTATTAGGAACTGTATTTTATGTTTGGATATATCCATTTTTCAAAAGGATATTCTCTACATTGTGTACCCACAACTTTTCTATTAGAAAGATTGTAAGCAAAAAAACTCAACAAACCAAATATGAATTCGATTTTGGAAAATACCATTTTATGATCAACGAATTTGACCAAAATAATTTAAATAAAACCAGTGGGTTCGGCACTTGGATCGATAATTCTATTCATGGAGAAAGGCTTGACGGTTATTTTGATAACGGAATTCCGGTTGGACCATTTCATTCAATTGAAACAAAAACACCCAACATTTTCAAGTCAATTCGAATAATGTTTGCTTCAAATGCTGGTGGTAAATTATTTATTGAGAAAACAAAACTTGGATATGGAGTTGCTTCGGTCGAGTGTTGTGTTAGTGGGGCTTTTTACAAACATTACCCACTCGTTAATTATATAATGGAAAAGAAGGAATGTCACTGCAGGAAAAGAGAATGCTTCTGCGTGAATAATATTCTTAAAAATCATTTGTATTTCCATTTGGAAGAACAAAAACCAATTGCAAGTCTTAACGTAATGGTAGATCAAAAGGAGAATTGTTTATTCATTCCAGGGTTCTATTCTAAAAATTCTAAAAAAAGAAGGGAAGTTACAATTTCTGTTGTTGAAAAAGAAAACGCGAGAACATTGGAAGTGGATTCTAATTGGGTTAGAAGAAGTGGTTCAATAGCAGAAGGTAATTTGGAGGTTTTATTATATATTCATGGATTAGATCACTCATTATATGATGCCATAAGGAGAATGGGACAAATGTTGGCTCTGGGTAATTTCCCACAACACATACTCCCATTTATATTTAATTGGCCATCTTCACAAAATGCTGCTTGTTATTTTTGTGCTGCAAATAACGCATGTGATCGAAATCAACACAGAGATTTCTATAACTTTTTGAAATCGTTACAAAATGCGGGAGTAAAAAGAATACACATCATGTGTCATTCGTTGGGATCTAAATTTTTCATGCAAAGTTATTTATTGGTCCAGTCGTTGTTTAAAAAAGTTAAAAAAGCCACAGGACAATCCACAAATATTCATTCATCAGACTTTAGTGAAGGGGAGTTTTATGAACCAAGCAATTCAAATCAATCCAAAATGGATTTTGCAAATTTGATTTTATTGAATTCAGACTATGAAGTTGAAACGTTTGTTGAAGATTACAATGAACTTAAAGAAAGATGTGAACACATTACCATTTATGCTGATCAAAGAGATTCAGCATTACATGTCAGCAATTTTTTGACAATAAAGGAAAGACTTGGGGCAAGAACAACTCCTTTAGAATTTAATGGTGAAGTATTAAGTAATATTGACATCATTGATACTTCTGAATTAGATAGAAATATAAACGAAGCTCGTCATGGATTCTTTAACATCAATAAAATGATGATTGATGACATTTTTGATATCGTTGTTAATTCGAAATCTGCGTCATCGAGAATAACTCGTTTAGTGAATGTTGATGGTGTTTATCGATTTTCATTGTTGCCATCTTTCTCCCAAATGCGATTCTCCCAAGCAGAACAAAAGTAATCAAAGCAAAGTAATTTTTTCATTTGTAGTTTTAATTTATTTTTTTCAAACAGACCACAACAAATCCAGAAACAGAACAAAAGAGCTTAAAAACCAAAAAAATGAAAACTAAAAATACCATAACCCAATGTTCATTACTCAAAAAAGTTTAGATAACTTAAGTTTGTACAAATACACTGGTGTTGATAAATCGCTCTGTGCAAATTACATACTTTCTCCTTACTTTTGGGAGCCATTACTTGCCCATTGCATCCCAATGAGTATTGCGCCAAACATGATTACTTTGATTGGAGGATTATTTATGGGAATGGCTTACATCCTGTTTTATGTTGAATCCCCAACCGGAACAGAAAACGTTTCAACGTTTACTTTACTAATGACTGCCGTTTTAATTTTTTTGTACCAAACAGCCGATAATCTTGACGGAAAACAAGCCAGAAGGACTAAAAATTCTTCTCCTCTTGGAGAATTATTTGATCACGGAGTTGACACATTCATGATGGGAATTTTCTCAATGATCATTGTGATAATATTCGAATTTGATTACTCAACCCAATTATTTATCTTCGTCTCATTGCTTAGTGTGTTTTATACCTCTCACTGGGAAGAATACCACACAAACGCTCTCGTTTTAGGACCCGTTTTTAATCCAACAGAATTGCAATTGATGTGCATTGGAGGTCTTTGTATTCTTGCCTTCAATCCAACCATTATCTACTTCGAGATTTTGGGCTACACAATCCAATACCTTGCGGAAATTACCATTATTACTTTCAGTGTAATCGCAAATATGTATTATATATATTCTGCATTCAACCATCTCGCACAAACCCACGCCTATTCAAAATTACAAGCACTCAAACACTCATTCCCCTATCTCTGGTTCAATATTTTATCATACCTCAATGTGGCTCTCATCCCAACTGAGTTTGTTTTCTCTCATTACCACTTGTTCGTGGGTTGCATTATCATTCTCAATGCCTACGTTACGCAACGCCTTATTGTTCATCGTATTTGTAAAGAGCCAGTCGAATATTATCACACCATATTAGTGTTTTACACCCTTTACACACTCAACGTTGTTTTCTATTCAGTCGGAATCTTTGCTCTCAACATTTATTTATCAACCCAAGTTCTCTTTGCCTTTTCTGTTATTTGTGAAGGAGCATTTATTTACACCATTATCACATCATTTGCCCGCCATCTCCACATCAACGTTTTATTCATAACGCCAAAACACGAATAAAAGAAATGATTTAATTTACTTCTTTTTGAAAAGGATTTAACGAAAATTTAATAATACATTTATAAATTAGAAAACGAAATAATTTCTTCCAAAATCCACTTTTTTAAAAGCGGACATCGGTGAAACTGCTCTTTCTAAAAACTCACCACGAGACGTTGAACGTGACACTATTTCATCAGTCGTTACTGAGTTTTCTTCCTCATCAATTTTTTTTAGGTCATTATAGCTAATTTCAACGCACTGTTTCCCACTTGCGTCAATACACAATTCCCTTAAAACATCATTGACTTTGCTGCCGATTCGGAGAATATCGTCTTTACCATAAAGGGTCTTAGCGTTCTTTGATATTTCGCAAAACTTTTCCATTTTTACAGTGTAAATGGAACTTCTGGTTCCTCGTATCGTAAAATCATACCCATTTCTTTGGCAAAGGTCAATTAATAAGTTGACACAGAGAGATGACCTACTTTTATCGCAATGCCTTTTCAATTGTTTTTGCTGACAAACACCAGGTCCTGGTCTGACAAGAGTTTGACACATTCGTCCTATTTCTTCGCCAAACCTAATATCGTTTGATCCCTTTTTAAGACTCGACACAACAAAGAAATGTTTGGATAAATGTGCGAATTTATCGGGGCGTTCAATGGAAATAATAAAGCCATTTTCAACAAGAAGATACATTAACATGGATTGTTGAATAGCCTCCCAACTTTTACTCTCTTGTTTTAATTCCCTTTGCGACAAAGAGTTGGTTTTTGACCTTGGCTTTCTCGCAAAGTCTTCCATTATTCAAAATCAAGTTTCGACCTTTCCTTTTAAACCTTCAAAACAGACGAAAACCCACGTCAATTTTTTCTTCGATGTTTCCTTTTGATTCCTTTTTCTTCGCGTAAACTATTCTTCGATTGTTTATTGTTTCTTTTTAATTTATTATATTATTTGTTTTAATTTGTTTTATTAGGGTTTTGTTCCCTCAAAAAAAAAATGAAAAAATTTTTCTCAAGTCAAACAATCGCTGAAAACCATATGATTTAAACAGATTGTATTCAAAACTTTGACTTTTTTGTTCATTTTTTTTCTATTTCTGAACTAAAATTCAACCAAATCTTTGTTTGAATTCCTTTTTTTGGAATATACCAGTTCTTTAAACTTCAATTCCGTTTCTTTTTTGTTCTATAACTTTTGTAAAACATATTTTGAGTTTGTGTTTTTTTTTAAACTCAA
This sequence comes from Entamoeba moshkovskii, assembly GCA_002914575.1. Taxonomy (NCBI): domain Eukaryota; phylum Evosea; order Mastigamoebida; family Endamoebidae; genus Entamoeba; species Entamoeba moshkovskii. The sequence goes on from NWBR01001114.1 coordinate 58,191, forward strand.
CACTTCTGAAAAGCAAAATGAATAACAAAAATTAATCAGACTTTAAATGTTGTTCTCATTTCTAATCAATAAAGATTAAGCAAAAGTCATCATTTTACTTAAAAGATATAGGTGATTGAGTAGTTTCTAAAAAAAACAAAAATCAATTATTATGGTTTAAATCAAGAAAGTAATAATAAATAAGAACTATGATAAAACATAACAAAAAATTCAAACAAATTTAAATTAGTAGTGAAATTGGCTTCTCTTCTTCATTTGCGTTTAAATTTTTCATCACCTTGGCGGATAATTGTTTTAACATCTTCCATTCAATTGAGTTATCAACTGTATCATTTTTGATATTATCAATTTGAAGTTTTTTGATTGCTTTCATCATTGTTTTCTTGAATTCCCTTCGTAATTCATTTCTTTGCAAAGCGAATTGCCTTGCTTTTTTATTCAACATCCTTTGTATCTTTTGTTCGCTCAATTGCCTTTCCCTTAATAATTTTTCTCTTAGCAATGCGCTTCTCTTTTCAATTTCTTTTTCGGCCCGTTTCATTTTCATTTTAATTCCTTCCAACGCCTTTTTTTCTTCCATTTCCAATGCTTTAATGTCCTTCAGCATTTCTTCATGTTTTTCAAAATTAAATCTTTTGGCCATTTTCTGTTTCCATTCCATTTCAATTTGTTTCTTCCATCTATCGTCATTCAAGAATGCGTTAAATTTTCCATCTATTCGGGGGTTAAATTCCTCTTTGTAATAGTCTTTTTCGACTGGTCTCATTTGCTTGACAAATCGCCTTGCTTGTCTTCTATTCCTATATTGGTTGATGTAATGGATTTGTTTTGGTTTGTAAGTCATTTTAGGTGAATTGTCAACCCATCCCCTCCTCCTTTTTTGAACTTTTCGGTACGGGAAATATTTTCTTTGATATTCCTCATATAATCGATCCGCATCTCTTTCCCTTTCTTCTCTTCCATCGTTTCTGTGATATCTTCTATTGTTATAACCCCCTTTATTGTATGTTGAATGTGCAGCACTTGGGCCATTATTCTTATAAATAATTGGGACTATTTCTTCCTTATTTCTTTTTTCTTCTCGGTCTCTTTCTGCCTCTAATCTCTTCACATTACTAATAACTCCTTTCATCTCACTCAATAACTTTTCAGTATCGCTCCATTCTTTGGCTCTTTTCTTTTCAGACTCAGTTTTTTCTCGTTCTTTTCCCAACTTATTTTGAATATGTCCATTCATTTTATTGCCTTCTCTGTTTGTTTGTGCGTTTTGTTTAATAATATTATCAATTTCATTGATAATTGGATTATTATTTGGGTTCATTTCATTTTTATTTTGAGGGTTATTTCCGTTATTAGTATTACTTTGTGCACTATTTCCATTGTTAGTATTACTTTGTCCATTATTTCCGTTATTAGAATTACTTTGAGCGTTATTTGCATTGTTTTGAGAACTACTAGTATTACTTTGTCCATTATTTGCGCCATTAGTATTACTTTTCCCATTATTTCCACTATTTCCAATGGAAGTATTTAAACCATTTTTTATTTCATTTTGTTTGCCCAAAAGGGTAGTGTTATTTGAACCATTTACTGTTGTATTGCTTTTATTTACCAAATTATTAATGGATGATCCATTCGCAGTTTGATTCAATCCAATTATTGAAGTAGTGTTATTGTTCGTAACATTTAAACCATTGGATGTGTTTGTTGCATTTGCAATATTTGTAACATTTGCATTAGTTGAATTACTAAGTGTGGGGCTACCTGATACTTGATTATTCAAATTCGGATTGTTTTGTTGATTGTTAGTGTTTGTATTTTGGTTATTATTGATTGCGTTCTTTTGGTTTTGATTGTTGGGACTTGAGTTTCCATTTGTTTTACTGCCATTCACATTCCTTTTTTTTTGATTTTTATTTTGGGATGCTTGATGTCTTTTTGCCTTGTTCTGCCCGGCTAACTGAAGAATGCTCATAAATTGTGATGACAATGGGGCCTGAGAGAATTGGGGGCTTTTCTTAGTGGAACAAGAATCCATTGGCGAGCTGCCTGCTTTTCTGACATCAACACCTTTAGAAGTCAATCTGTTGGTGTTTTCCTTAAAATTATCTCTTGTTGTGTCGAATTGTTTACCACTCCACTGACCATTTACGTTTGCCTTTCTCCATTTTTCATTATAAAGATGAGCTCTTTTTCTATAATCATCTCTTGCTGTAATTTGTTGTTTGTCTCTTTCTGCCATTTCCTTTTCGTAAACTCGCGATCTCAATGTCGCATCGTCATAAGCATTTTCATTTTTTTCAAACCTCGTCATTTTATCATCAACAGTATTCTTTAATTCTTCCTTATCTTTCATTTTAGCAACCCGAGTTCTTGTTGTTTTCCAACCGTTATCTTCGGTGGCAACTTCAATTGGCTCAAGTGCATTTACATAAATTGCGATGACAATGAAAAGCAAGAATTTCATTGAAATTAATATTATAAAATTATAAGTTCCCAATTCCCATTTTTTCTTTTTTTGACTTTTGGGCAACAAAAAAATGTTATTAAAAAACAAAGTAAAAGAATTAATCGAAAAGAATGCGTTTAACAGGAGGCAAAGAAGGGGGATAGGGGAGTGCCTCCTTCGATTTTTTGATTGTATAAAAATCTTCCTATTACAATTTAGAAAATGAAAAGAAGATGATAAATAAGTAAATCATAACAAACTTCCATTATTTGTGAAAAGTTCTCTGGAAGAGTTATTGTGTCCATTTCTCCTCGACTTTCGTCTATGTTCACTAATTTCGATAACTTTTGTTCTTTATAAATGGGTTGTTGCAATGGAATTGGAGCAATGAGCCCGTCCATGTATTCATCAAAAGAAAATGAAGTCCAATTAAGCATTTGACAAACTTCTCCCAAAGCGTCTTCAGTCATTTCCATTTTTTGTAGTTCATTAAATTTGATGGAATTTGTATCTTTTTGTTCGCCCATTTGAATTTGAATTTTAGGCAACAACAATCCATTTCTTGACTCAATTTGAATTTTGTTTTCCTTCATTCCAAATATATCTTTTTTGTTATTTTCCAGTTTTTCATTTTTTCATTTTTTACAAATTTCAGGGAATCCTAAAAAAATAAAAAATACAAGAAATTTCGAACAGAAAATAAAAATAGAATTGATTCAAAAAGAAATAAATGCAAACCCTTTTGTTAGAAAAAAATAGTTGCTTGCTTACTTGATTTTATTCTGAGAATACATTGAAATTTAGTTGGCTT